>JAOSYY010000010.1:9030743-9042244 GCA_025727935.1 Hebomoia glaucippe
TCGTTTTCGTAGAAAAATATTTTTGATTTTGGAAAATAAAGTTAAGATTGTTCGAATGCTCGAAAAATTCGTACGAGCATACGGACTATATTTAGAACTGACGTTTAATGATATCGAGACGCTTAAGAATCAACTGTACGTCTCCACAAAAAAAATTCTCGTTGCCCCGGATATCTTTAGGAATTTTTGTTTTCAAGGGCCCAAATTACGATACGCTGGTTAAAGTACCTAGAAAGTGCTCTTATTCATTATGATATTGACATATCTTATATTTTAAACAGTTTTTGGAATGATAGTAATAACATTTATTTTCCCAGTCATGATAAGGATTCTGCGCATCTTTGACGTTTTACGGAAATGTAATATTTGTTTTCGACATTTTCCTCTTTGTTCGTAATAAAACTGACTTTATAAATATATCTATTCTTTCATTCTTGGTTTCCATTTTGTCTTGTAAAATGAAAATAACGATTTAGGTATAACAAACGAGAGCGCATCTCACAAAGAAATTGATTGTTTCATGAATTGTGATATATCCAAAATCAATCGTATATCTGGAGCAACAAAACCACTGTAGACCAGTGTTACCAACTGCGTGTATCACAAAAAATTAATAATAACGAATAATTTGAAGAGATAACGTAATATATCCATTTCTCCGAGGCGTTAGTGGAAACACAGCCTTATCTCGTCCATTATCGCCGGGACGCGAGTTCGTTGACCCGAAGGCTTTTAAGGGATCATACCGCGAACCGCCGTGAATACTAACTGATGAGATTGCTATTGAAATTGGATCAAAATAATTCTTTTATTTACATTCGACAAAAATAGAACTTTTTATTCAGTTGCTAGTCGATTCAGCGTTTTATGTATTTTTGGATGAGTTACGGTTTTCTTGAACATTTGTTTATAACGAATTTTCTATTCACTATCGAGAAAAAATTCTATTCATCAATTAAAATAGGTAAATGTTAGATAATAAGATAATTTGTACATGAAACTATTAAACAGATATTCACGAAACGTGGCTGAAAACACTATTGATGAAGTAATCTTCCTATAGCAAAAAATTTATTCAAAATAGCTTCATCCTTTTAGACGCTACAGATAGACAAACATGCAAGTAGGTAAATAATAAACAACAACAGCCTTTTGATGATCGAAAAGGGTTTGAGAAAAAAAGTGATCGCTTTTAATATCCTGTTTCTTTAAACATTATTATTATAATATTTAAAAAAAATTCTAAGTCTTATTTAGACTGATATATGAACGGTTGATCGTGTTAAATCACAAGTAGCCGAGTGTAAGCGTTAATTGCACACGTATATCAGATTATTTCAGAGTGCGCCTGCGCAAACACTTGCTGTCAAATAATATTTGCACGTTTAACTCACCCGACGTCAGCCTATCCAATCTATGGATGGTCCTTAAGTTCTTCAAGTTGTACTCTTTGGCCAGGATAAACACCACAGTATTGTGTCTGTATCGGCCACACGGATGCACCTGTATGAAACGACAAATATATTTTCACACTACCAAGAAGATAATGCCAGTCAAAAGTAGGCTTTATCACGCTTACTTGAAGGTATATTTTAGAATGTCTAACGGTATCTTTAGTAACAAAATGCAAGTCAGCCATGATTTCTGAAGAGGAAATATTTGTTTGCCTCGTAAATGTTTGCTCCTGACGGGATTCAGGACGAGGTAACAGTCAAATCCCCATTTATAAAGCCACATATTCACTTAGCGATGTTTATTTTAAGAAGTATTTTAATTTTTAAAGTTGTTAAGTATAAGTGAGAAGTGTGTTTGAAATTTATAAAAATACTCACCGTTGTCTAAAAGTTTGTACACTTACCGTGGATTTTTCGACGCAAAACGTCGCCTGAAAAACTGACATTTGACATATTTTGATGAAAGAACCGTCAAAATTTAAAATTTATTTGCAACTACACACAAAACATGATTATTACGTGTTGGCATTGTTTTATGGTCCTGTGATAATTTGTGTTCGTTTAAAACTGATACAAAGTGAAAATGCAGCTTTATAAAATATTGAATGAATTTTAAAAAATACATCATGTATTAATCTTGCCAATTTTCGTTACACGATTCAAACAGCGTACCGAAAATTTAACACATCCCAGAGCAGATTATACATCATGTTTTTCAAATTTAAACAACATCAAACATTATATATTTTAAATATCGTGTTTATATAATCATTTTTATTAATTTTCATTTAATAAACAGTGCAATGTTAACACAGGCCGGTGAGTTACATAAGCGAAGCTGACTAAAAGCTTTGGTATGAGAAATTTATTTATTTGAAAGCTCTCTAGTTACTATGCAAATCTCTCGTTAGTGCAAATGATTATGATATAAAAAATATTACCTAACTATGATTATTTTAATGTAAACTGTAATAACTCAAAACATATTTAAGAATTTTCATTAAAATTTTCCACACAGTATTTTTACGTTTTTATGACGTCATAGCTTAGTAAACCAGCTCTTTATAATTACCATCAAGGCCGTGCATAGTAATTTAGAATAGTATACCCTGAAACGAACGTCTCGTTTATTGTGAAATTATCATATAGGCTTACCTAAAAGCCGATACCTTAGTAGATAATACGAGGAATCATTGCATTAACTGACTCCCTAGTCACTCACAACGAAGCCGGCGTATCCGAGCATAGAATTTTTGCTTTCACAATTGATTTATCAGGTAGTCACAAATTGGATTTTTTGCACGGCAAAGGACATTTTACAGATACGCAGAGCGCTATGTAGATCGCTTCGAAGTCATTTTGAAAATTCCAATCGAATTTTAGCATAGACTTTGTGGACTTAAATTCCATATCAATTTAGTGTGAAGGGATATAAACTAAATAAACATTCTTCGCGTTTTAACGAAGACCAATGAGGTTGAAAATTTTTAAGACGACGGTTTTGTCGTATTGTAAAAAAAGTAGAATCTTTTATGACTTTATCGATGTTACAAATACACATAGAATCTTAAGTTAATTATCTAATTTTAGAATTATTTATTTATTGACATTAGCGATTCTACTTATACTGCACAAATAAAAAGCGTAATAACGAAAAATACAATTACAGACCCATCGCATTCATCTCAGAATGATGATGACTTAAGGCGCCTATTTTATACTTGAAAATTGTACAGAAACAACATGTTTGTGTAAAATACAGTATGGATATTGAAAAGCGTGAAATATACTTAAACATACTAAAAAAATAAATAAAAATATATAGTATGCCGTCGATCTATCATATGTTCTTGACATATGTTAAGAATGGACGAAACATTATAGCATACATTTCTAAAATACTGTCCAAACTAGTCATCTAGCTTATAAATTTTAAATTATTTTTAACAACACAACTTAACCAACACTCAGATATTGCGCAGGTAATGGGAACTTTAGAATACATGCAAAAGCAAACCTTCCTTACGTATCGACAGAAGTGATTTCAATTGATGAAATTTGAAGCGTTAACACGGGCATTTAAAGTTCAAACTCTTTTGAATTAACCGACTGCGCAGTTGCCATCATGCTAGCCCAGTCTCTTCAAGGTCTAAGGTAAGACTCACCGGCAACGAGCATGGCTTGTCTAGCACGAGAAGGTCCTCATCAGCGTAAATGATGCGCAAGGGACAAGCGAGGACAGGCGTCTCGTGCCTGGCCATAAATAAGTACGAACTGAGTGTCCGCTCAATTCAGGCGTTCGACGGGGCGCACGAGACCTAGCGACTCTGGAAGAGTCCTCGAACGACAAAATCTCGAACGACAAGATCTCGAACGGCAAGATCTCGAACGCCCTGTCGCACGCTATACACTGAGGCCTCACACAATCATTTCATACCTCATCGTGTTATTGTCAAACGTTTATTTATTTACAATATCTATTTTATATTTATAGTATTACACAAATATAATGTCAATACACAAGATAAAAATAGGTGTATCATAAAATTCACTTTGAACATAGAGTATAATAAAATATAGATATGCCAAAATTGACGTTTCCATAGCGTTTTGTGATGTACGTACAGTATATTGGTGTCTGTCTATTCTAGAGGGATCAAAAGGCAGTCACGAGCAAAACGGAGTGCGCGTATGCGGAGAAACCCAAGTGAGTATGATTCGAAATGTATGCAGAAAACTTAATCAATCTCGCTCATCGGGATATTTTGATAATTTACAAGTCTCATGGGAGATGACACTGATATGTCATTCTAATGTACCTGTCACATTGACAAATCTGTAATTTTAAACTAATACGCCGTTGGAATTTTTTCAGTCGTTTACATACCATGACCTGACATAATAGCGTTAGGCTTAATTGAATAATGTCACACCCACCACAGATTACATCTCATCTATTCCTAGATGTAGTGATATAAGTTACAAAAGTAGGTGTCGTGTGCAATCAACTAATCCTTTTAGAAGCCGTATCTGTGTAAATACATAATCACTGACACACGAACAGATTTCTAACTGCAGAATTTACGAGAAATAAAGTCTAATCTTTTACATCTATAAATAATAAATATCCAGAGGCTGGATTAATGTCGTGGAATATTTAAGCCAAATTCTGCGGCTGCCGCCATCTTGAATATGTCACTTTCTGACAGCACGAATAGAGCACAGAAAATATATTGAAACGAGCGTGGATAGTGATTTCTTAATTCAATTAGTTTTCCTATTTCTACTTTTTTAAGTTTAAAAAACATTAGATTCATAATATAAAAAGTTAAGGTTTAAATTCGACTATTGTGAATACCAAGCGTCATAAAATTACAGGCCGTCCATAATACTCGGAAAAAATACTATCGTATCAATCAACTCGATCTGTCTCCGGCCGGTCGCATTACTCAGAATATTATATCCTCTAAAGCGGTGCATTACTGAGGCGACGAAATTCTAGTGAATCGTAAGATATCATATCTCATTCAATTTGCAATACGTATGGCTTACAAAAGCAATTGAGTTATTAATTAGCATAAAATAGTTTCTGCTTTAATAAAACCTAAATAACAGTATGTTATGCTTAGATCTCAATAGCAAACACACGAATAAAGATATATTTTAAAACTTTGAATTTATCTAAATCTTGAAACCTACTGAGAACGAATTTCATAATTCCAGCTATCCTTTTATACATTTTATTCATATTGAATTTAATAATGATGTTACTAACGACCTGGAGACATATATGATACAATACTAGACTTATGTCTAACGACTTCGTCTAAGAATAAGTTCGAATTTCGTTTAACTTTAAGAAAATTAGCACGATAATCTGTCAACAGTTGAACTGTTTTAAGTGACTACTTTAGCCTAAATATAAACTATGAAACTACCCTCAGTACGCCTAACGAATAAGAATAGCGGCTATTCAGTAAATGCATGGTAATAAATAACAAACACATCGCTACATGGAGTTGTTTCTTTGATTTTTATATCATTATGTGTTTCTTGATTACGTTAATTTATTAAAGAACCCCGAGGCGTCTGATAAGCGAAGCGAAAGAGCCAATATTGTACGCGACTTATTATTTTCGCTCGGGGCCTTATACGGGGTGTTTACAGAGGCCAAAATCATTTCTTAATTAAAATATGCGCCGCACAGACCCTGACTCTCTTATGTGGAAAGCGTTAAGAAAATTCTACATTAAATTATGACGATAACTTTTGCAGTTAAACACTACGATTATTGAACTTGTAAGGTAAAATCTATTAAGTTAATTTAAGTTTGTCCTCGTTTTTGCACCGTTATAAGTAAAAAGGGTTGTTATAATGTTAATATCTGTGTGTATGTTTGTAACATCGCAGTTCCTAAAACTGACTATTATAATAATGTTAACTTCATTATGTGTCGATTTACAAAAATTATATAAGTACGGTAAAGCAAAACTGAAAAATTGAAAAATAAGATTTATATACATTTAGTATATTATAAATAATATTTTCGGTATTCTATTGTGTTTGTCGAACATCCTGTATTTTATTTCGCTAAACCCCTCTAAAGAGATTGGAAACATCATACAATGTCTTCTTTATAAAGAAACATGTTTGCTGTTCCTTTTTTAATTATTAGCTACACATCATTGAGGTTTTTTCTCTCTTTTCGACTGCGAACGTATAAATTAAGTGGCATTATGTTTTATAGTTTTGACGTATCGTGTTAAGTGAGGCTTTTTATATTACTTTATGGGTCAATAAATCCCGATAACCATTTTAAATTATGGCCTCCATTAATGTAATTTTCAATTAGAGATAATAATTTAATATTCACTCAGTTTTGAATAGAATCATCAAATCATTAAATATTAACGAGCTCTCGAAACTTATATTTCGACTTCCGAGACCACCTTTGGGTAAATTCAAGGTAATTTCTGGCCGAGTTTAGTCAGATATTCAATTGAATATAAACTGAATTCAACATTTTCACGGTACGTTCCCGTTACTCCGCTTTGAAATTGTACATAGGTATTCTGAGGTAAATAAATAAATTTGTCACTATATAATATATTTGTGTGAAATTTGAAATACTGATAATATTATATTAAATACTAGCGGATCCGACAGACGTTGTCCTATACACGCGTATTAAATAAATTAATTAAAATATCATTTTTCAATGAACCAAATAGTAAATCTAAACCATTCTCGAGTCCCTCTTATAACGTCATGATAGTCGGTCCAGCCGTTTATGGGGTGGTTAGTGACACACACACAGACAGAAGAAATATATACATATATTATATATTAAAATTTATTGTATTTCTTTTGCCTTTTAATGTTTATATCTAGTGACTTATATATGCAGGTACTGTAAATTAATAAAACTATAAATAACCGTTTTCATTTTAACAATTCACGATAGTGTTCATAGTTAATATAACGCTAGCAATTTAATTACTTGAACGTCAAAAACATCGGGTCCCGAGCTTACAATGGAGCTTTAATAAAGACACCCTGTACAGACTAAAAGTCGATATGAAAGTGACAAGAGTCGGTATTATTAAAGGCACTCCATCACAGAGAGGAAAATTTCTTGCTAAAGGGTCCGCTTTATACGTCAAAGGACTGTTACGAAAGGGAAGCGGATTTTAACCGCAACTTATACGCTTTCATGTCATGTAATGTTCGAATTTTGAACTTAAAACTTTTTGCTACGCCGAGGGATCGCGGTTCTACAATTACAAAGCAAAAAATTGTAATCAGCAAAATGTGAGGTGACTTCTAAAATCTAATGATAACTAGAATAGTGCATGTAACGAAAAAAACACAAGGATGAATGTCGCTTATTGACTAAACACGGCGTCTAAACATTTAAAGGCTTGCTACAATATGCAGTAATACTTACCTCGTACAAGTGATTACAACTAACATAGTCAAATACCAACCTTTGAGGCATGCCAAGAAAGGAAATGGAGGCAATGAAAAAAAGCATAACAAAATGGCTGTCTCATTTGCCACTTACGGGAATAGAGGCTGGTTTGTTGACAACCACTATGTCCTCGTCGATGTGAACGAGGGTGATCGGTTGGCTGGTCACTGGTACTTCGTGCCTGTAACGATACACAGGTCAGGCTGGACTCATGGTCACCGAGCGACCGTGCTCGCATCGTTCCCTTCATTGGTATTAGAGTTCATGGACACTGAGCAAGTTTCAGATTGAGAAGTTTCGATAAAAACATTTTCATCATTATTTTCAATGATTCTAAAGATTCTAGCGACGAGTCTAGATCGCTAAATGTAGTAGACGATAATAATTACGAGGAAAATATTAATGGCAAAGAATTTAAGTACACAATGATGGCTGATACATTCAGCTGTTTTGTTCAAAAGTATATTATTGAAGAGTAAATTAGAAATGTATTAATTTGAAACCGGGTGATTTGTAACCGTTGCTCAGAGTCCGTCGTGTTAGGTCGGTGTAAGGTAAAGTATACTCGGAAATAACACGGTACAATCAAAACAAGAGACTCAGCACTAAACAATGTCAAAAATACAATTATATACGTTCCGTATTTCCAGGAAGATTAGTGCAATAACATGCTCGTCCGGTGCCCAATTTTGAATTTACAATTTACAAAGAAGCTCGTATATACAGACAAGGGTCGAAATGGCCAAAATTAAAAACTTAGAAGTTGTTCCATCAAGCATTTGGTTAGTAAACGAAATTCTAAGTTCCAAATACACCGAACTATACGATCCCGTTTAGTTAAGAGGAAGACTTGTTAAGGATATACAGGATCATCATAACGGAACTAAACTAGGTATAAAGATAAGTGTCAATGTTTATGTTTGATCGAGTTTCGTGTAGATGACGTACTAGATCGTAAGCTATCTACAAATTTTGGCATCGCTAAGTATGAAACAACTGAAGCAGTACCTATGGACAACGTTAGCTAGCAGATCATTGTGTTTGAGTTTATAGTCAGGATCGACTCTTTCGTAGTTGACCGTGAGGGTGCCAGCTCGGATGCATCTTTCGTACTCGGCTGCAGGATGCGCTCTGAACTCTCTTGCGAAGACATCGAGGATTTTCTCGCCGACCCATCTGCCTTTCGTGAAGGTTGTGAAGGTAAAGTAGTATGGATACACTTTCCTGAGTCCTGTAATTCGAGGTTTTCACATGATGTTAGTAATAAGCACGACGGCATTTATACAATTGGTTAAAAGCCTTGCGGTGTACCCTGATTCAAAAAGTACACGAGGATTGAATTAATAGAAGCTTTCTCTAATAAGCTTTTCGACAGTTAACATATAAATAACCATCACAAAATATGATTCGGATCAAGCTTGAAATAAATTAAATAGCATTCCGATTACGCAAGTTCATTGTTGATAGCAAAAGATCCAATGCCAAGAATTTATATAAACGGGACAATATGAAGTCATAAAACGATTAACAAAATTTAACCGGATCACATCGTTCGCTAAAACTTTTCAAGGGTGCAATTAACCGATGATTTGAAACAACAGCAATGCAGCAAGATAATCTACATTCACTAACAAGATTGATTAGACCTCCTTCGCAGCGAAGGTTAAAAATAAATTGAAAAAAAAACGCCGAACAGACGTGACTTTGCTTTATTGTTCAATCTAATTTACACTTTAATTCCGAAAGTGTAGAGTAATCTCTTTCTCTAAATTAGTGCTTTGATGCGTTATTCAGAATTGTACCTAAAATTAGCCTTGAAAGTTCAGTATTGATTTTTACATTAAACTTAATATTAAAAAATGTCTAAGCTTGTACTATAGACTTTGTACTCACATATTAACTTGTGTTCTAGGCATAATAAAGGGTGTTTAGGGGCTGCTCCCGAAAACGAAGACAGGTGATAGTACTAATGCCACTTTTGATGAAGGGGTATATTTTTAAAACGTTTTACTAGCGTTATTTCGCTCCATCATGTTAGTCCAGCGGTTTCTGTTATCATACTTCATTACTGGGACTTTTTTTTAGCAAAATAATGTATTTTTATGAAACTATCGTATCATTTAGCTATACTTACAAGATGGAGCGTAAATAATCATAATAAAAGGTATTAAAAATATGTTTTTTTTTGGTCAGGATCGATTTTTTTCCGTCCCTTAATCAAAGGTGTCATTAGTTAGTACTAATCACCAGTCTTCGTTTTCGGGAGCGGTCCCCAAACACCCTGTGTATTATTGCGTGACATCACAAAAATATCAGAGGCATATTACAAATAAATATCGAATAATTAAATGCGAAATACAAACGGCCCATAATGCAGTGCGCCATTCTCAGGTGAGTTTGGCAAATGTCCAGAGAAGCGTCTCATATTTTCCACATAATTTGCTTTTATACTTCTGATTCTTAACTTTATATTCTGCAGTGCAACAGGCCTCGTAAATTTTGTTAATAGATAATAAGATTCGCTCAAATTTTCTTCAACTCGTACGCGACACAAAACATTTGCTTTTACGAGCCATAAATTATTACGTGCGAATTAGATGTTATATATGGGAATCTTGACTGTAGAATAGTTTTTATAGTTAGATTTTCATGTACCTAACGATTTAATCACCTGTCACAGTGGCTAATTAGGAGCTTAATATAAAAAAATCTTTATTTATTAAGCACAGTACAATACTGATCGATTTACAGACGTGAAAAGGTTATTTTTAAATATCTAAAGCTTACCATTCTCAATGTAGTACGATGTTTCATTGTATCTGTCATCTGTGAAACCTGGTCGTTTGGCCTTTAACGCTTTTGTTTCTAACTTCGCCTGTAACAAAAAGAAATATTTTCCCATTTTATTACGCTCGATCAAAATTTTGTCGAAGCTCTTTGAAACGCGAAAACTTTCAAGTATAGAATTCGCGAATTCGTGATCGTTTTGAAGTGTTATTATCATAATCATTGCAGCAAAATCCCCACCGAGCACCGTCGAGCTTAGTAAAAGTACAGAATATCGAATCGATATAACGTCGTACGTACTGTTCGCAAGAATCGCTTATAAAAAAGTTGAAGCAACCCTCCCGGCGGCGAGATGAGAAAAGTTTTAAAAACGAAACAATCTACGCGTTGTTACGAGCTTTTTACTCATTCCAATGTAGAACTTTGACGGGTGCGCCTGGCCGGTACAGATGTAACAGTTTTTTCGACACGAAATAACACCTTTTCATGAATATTGTTCGTGTAAAAGAAAATTTCTTATGAATAAACTGGGTGACGCGGCCGCGCGTTGCTGAGGCTAAGGTTTTTGTTATTTTAAATTGTAATTAGTGAGAATAATTATTATTATTGAAACGTTTGTGATTTTAACGCAGTGCCATCTCTTGAATACGTACTCAATTTAGTCAACAGATATTGTCATCTGTCAGAATCGTTTGGAGCTAAAAGATAAATTTGACTCTGAAATATACAAATATTCATTCACATTAAAGTAATATCGCGAATATAAATCGATAAATAAACTATCCTATCTCTTAAGTTGGAGCGTAGCACTCATTTTAAAGAAAAAAAACGTTATAATCGGTTCAGTAGTTTCGGAGTTCATCCCGGACAAACAACGTGACACGTAATTTATATATATTAAGATAGGCGGACAGCTCTTGGAAATTAATTTTACAAAATATAACAATAAATGGGACTACATACATGAAAAACCATCAGATTTTTATCATTCGAATAACATAACGTATGTTACAATTACGAGAAAATATTTGATTGCATTTTTATAAGTTACACTTCGCTGAAAAATCTAGTGAAATCCTAATATATTTTTTTTAATAAATTTGTAAAAATAATACAATAACCATATTCGTAAGGATGTTTATTCGATCGTTCATTATTTTAACTCATAAACTTTGTATTAAAGCTGAAAGCATAAATTTATCGTTCAAATCTTTTATTTTCAGAAACCAGCGTCATCTGATTAAAAAAATACAGTACTCTAATACGAAAACATCTATTCAACAAAACCC
>JAOSYY010000010.1:9135572-9146231 GCA_025727935.1 Hebomoia glaucippe
ATCGAGTAGGTATTCAATAGATGGCGCTGTGTTAAAAGCACATTAAAGTTTAATTTAACAAAAACCTTAGCCACAGCAACTCGTAGCCAGGTCATCTAGTAGGTATATTTATCTGGCGAAATGACATTTGCTGGGTCAGCTCGTATTCATATATATTATAACCAAATATCTTCCATCCGCTTTTTTGCTCTTTATTCAATGCTTTATAAAAAGTGTTACAGTGATCGGATTTAGTTTAAATATGCGATTTATATTTTTGTTAACGAAACCATCAAAACAAACTCAAAATCGCCACAGGTTATCTAACGATTTCTAAAACTTCAGAATCATCTCGAAAATCTCAACGAAGGCATCCCGTTGTTCCCACTCAGTTCTTACACAATACGGTGGCTTACGAGTTGCTTTAAACGGATCTTGTTAAGGAACGTGGCTCAGAATCGGAATACCGTAATTGTTCCGAGATTTAAACAGACGCAGTATCCGCTGATAAGCCGAGCACGGAACGAGATAATCTCATAATCTCCCATTCATATTGTATTAAGTTAATCTCAGTGTCTTATTTCTTGTCTCTTACTATGGAATGAAATTTATTTGATACAGTACTTTTCACATATTGTTGCTCTAAGTACGTTCTCAAGCCCTTGCCGAGACGCCACGTTTGAGTGTATTAATTATAAATTATACATATACAGGCTGTTTTTGAAATGCTCCCGTAAACGAAAACAGGTGATAGCAGTTGACACCTTTGATGATGGGACAGAAAAACATTCGATCCTGACTATCAAAAAGTCATAGTTTTAAAACGTTTTTTAGAGTTATTTATGCTCAATCATGTTTCTACAGCTAAATGAAACAAGAACTTCATAAAAATATTGAAAAAAAAAACCAGCAATGAACCTTTCCTTCAGACGTCCAAAATCTAGTCTGTCTAGATCACCTCTGATTTTATCTTCAGGCTCATCTTGTATATTTGTGTTGTCAACATAATTTCATTTATTTGATTCGTATTCCGTATCAATTACAAACCAACAGATGCCAGATATATTATGATATATTTATAGTTAATATTATAATCCTGAAGAGTTGGTCTGTCTGTTTAATCTCAGTAACCGCTGGTCTGATTCAAACATTTTTTTAGAGTTGGATAGTACATTTATTGAAGAAGGCTATAGGTTATATATTACATTTAAAAACAAATAGGGATCCTTACTAAAAATCCAGATATGTAATCCAAGGTGTAAAAATCGAAATGAATGCGATCGCTGGCAAAAGCTAGTCTCTAGTAAAGTAAACATTAATTAATTTTAGTTACTGTGTCACAGTCAATCATAAACACCTGGAACACAAAATCTATGAGGTGCGTTTCCAGCCTCTGATAAAGACAAGGCTCATTCCTTTAATTGTCTACTTATAGTGATACTATGTGTAGTCTACTTTTGTTTTCATTTACATTAAGCTTACATGTGATACAAAAGCAAATCTCAAACAGGAACTAACACCGTCTGGCGCTGACAGACCTAACATGGCAATCTAGTACATTCGCCACTGCAAAATTTCAGACAAAGGATTAACCGTAGTTTTCTCGAAGTTATTATAACATACTTGCTTGTATTCCTGACTTTCTTCGCGTAGACTTAAATATTTTTTGAGCTAGGAATCTTCGTGGGCGCAAAAACAACTCTTTTGTTTTTTTCAAGGACGTTCGCGTTTTTAGCCTGTTGGCAATTAAAACTAACGCTCACCGTGTATCAGCGGCTAGACCAAGAGTGCCCCGCGGAGGCTTTGGCCTCGGATTAGGCTGCCGCAATTTGGGTGGTCGAAGAAGGTGGTTGGTGAAGAGCGGTTCGGATGCTCACCCGGGTGAGTGGTGCGCGGAACAAGGAACCTCGCCTCCTCCAGCGGAGACGCTTTCAGTTTCGCGGGTAATCGTTTTCGTCGCCGTTATCTACGGATCGGATCGCGAGCAAAGTGTTTACGGCCTTGCTTAAATCGTCGTCAGGGTCGACAGGAACAACTCACACAACTTGTTGACAACGAAATACCTACTTTGGACTGTTCTAAGAACAAAGATACAAACATTAATGTTTATTTATGAAAATACAATAACTTTTTATCGAGAAACAAGACAATGCTCTATAAATCAGTAAATAATTATAAGCAATTTTTTGTACTTAATGGCTTAAGATAACTGAAATATCAAATATATGATTTATATTCCAAGTAATTTAGTGACCGAAAAAAACTCCTTCAATCGTAGTGCCTGATCGTGTTGTCGATGTTTGAAGACTGTTTTTCGTAGATAAATTCAATTTTTTTTCAAAAATTCAACTAGCTTAAAGGATTTACGATGCACAATTAACATTCAAATCTCCACTTAAGACCATCTGTATTTTATTTTGATCACTGAGCGCACCATTAAGAACGCTACTCCTTATATCATGAACGTTTAAAAGCTGTCTGTAACCGATATTATGACCTTTAGAGGACGTATGATCACAAATGATCCCGTTATAAATGCATACAGAGAATATTTGTAACACAATCTAATTAATTGTTACATGTCGCGATATATTAATTTCTGCATGGATGCGCTGAGTTATCTCGCGGGAACCTACTCTCAGCTAATCTGATAACCTCATTACTATAACTAGATACTGATATGGAGATAAGATTTGATACACGTGTACCCATTTGCCATAGCAAACTGAAGAATCACAAAAACATCCGAAATACAAGTACGATAAAATCGATCGACGGATGGCGTCGAAATTATTTCTATGATGTATTCGGCAAGTATAACAAGTGTTAGGAGACCGCTCCCGAATACGAAGACAGATGATAGTACTCATGACACCTTTGATGATGGTACGGAAAAAAGATGGATCCCGATAAAAAATAAAACATATTTCAAAACGTTTTATTAGCATTATTTACGCTCCATCATGTTAGTACAGCTAAATGAAACGATAGTTTCATAAAAATATACATTACTTTACTAAAAAAAGAACCAGCAATGAAGCATGATAACAAAAACAGCTGGACTAAAATGATGGAGCGAAATAATACTAGCAAAACGTTTTATAAATATGATTTTTTTTGGCAGGCTCGGTCATCAAAGGTGTCATGAGTACTATCATCTGTCTTCGTATTCGGAAGCGGTCCTCTAACACTCTTTATACTTAACGTTAAACGTAAAGTTTCCTTATGAAACACTAGGTATTTATTTTGGATAACTAGAAAATAATATATTTACAAAGTTTAACAACGTGATCTATCTTCTCTGTTTGTGGAAAATCGGACGACTAAATAACAAGTTTGTTACAAACTTTCCGCCTCAGCCCAAGCCCAACTATTTTGAGCTTTAAGCGAAAAATGTAGCTTATTTCAATACCAAATTCATCAAAATCAATTCAACGGTTTAAGCGTTAAAGCGTAACAAACAGAAATACTAACTAATAATTTTTAACATTAGAAAAGGCAGGATAAATGTAGCTGAGTTCACCTCCTGTTAAATTAAAACCTCGTCTGTGGAACAAAAAAAGTCGATGGAATTAATTAACTTTTTATAAGCTTCGTGAATCTAAAATACAAAATTTAATCTGCGATTAAAATTTATCTGTACTTAGCAAAAGAAAAACAAGCTATAAAAACATATTTATAAAACACGATCTAAATAAAATCCTTATAACGTTTTGTTTGTCTACAATATTCGTAGCCGCTTGTTTGAAATTTAAAAACTGGAGAAACTACTTCCTTCCTACTTAATTCTACCCACGGAGTGCTGTGATACCTACACTGTTATATCACAAGTGCTGAGGAAACAAACGCTACATAATATCTTGGAAAAGTCTATTTTCTCTGTCTCGAAATAGAATCTCAATTATTCCACAATAGGAAAACTATAAAGTAACTCGCCGTTCCTGAAATTGCTTTCAACCCTTTTTATATAATTTAAACTTAATAAACAATGCTTAACGGTACAATTAGTTTCAGGGCGAGGTCTGGATTTTAAATGAGTTAATTGAAAACTTTTCGCTTGTTCGGATTTTGAATGTTGTAGTTTCACTTCGAATTAACCTAAAAAAACCTCTTTGTATAAAATCCTCTACAGACCGTACAATACGAAAAAGGTTGTCTATGTATTTAAAAATAATTTGTGTATGAGAAATTAAAAAAAATATGTACGGAGTTATAGGTTTTATTCACAAGTATTTCCGTATACCTCAAACCGTAATACATTAGGCAGTGAACCTTAAATGTTCAATTGAGTACGAGAGGGGCACCGCAGAGTTCGCCTGCACTGAAAAATGGCCGGCCGCAGTAGCACGATGAATTTACATATTATGGCTCCGGTGGGAGGTCGCAGCCATAGACTATACAGAGTTTATAACGGTCGGAAATAGTCTAAAAGCTTCAAGTGCGATTTGAAAATTCTAAATTCAAAACTTTGTGTTGCTAACAGAACGGTTTCTATTTTGCAAGTCAGCTTTTTATTATTTGTGCCATTGCTTTATTCAGATAATTCGAAATATAAATAAATAAGGCAACAGCACATGATCGAATAACAAATATCAGTTAAAAGCCGACTTATTTCAATTGTTTTGATGTGATAGTTCACCTCATAGAGATGACTTCACCATACTCGTGATATATTGTGAATATGTTCAGATTTTTGGCGACAATTTGTTCACAATTGTTATATAACGAAAGGTAATAAATACTAATAATTTCCAGACAAACTATATTTTTATGCGATAGGAAGGCAAACGAGCATACAGTTTACTTATATTAACCGATTTCTGTCGCCCATGGACACCTCCAAGATCAGTAGATGTAGAAGACGCGTTGCCAACCTTAAGGCTTTATTTTATTTTTATTTCGGGTATTCGGAAATTCATACACTGACATCAAAACGCTCATAGCATCTCACAACTTTTCCATCTATGAACGGTGGTACGTGACCCGGACGGAACTTAAATTTATTAGGAGCTCCTCCCACCACATTTAATGCTCGAAATGCCTGTTTTTGGAGCTCGTCCGGCCACAGGCAGCCCGTACCCGAGGCCGAACACAAATCACATATTTTTAAATACAACTGCATTTCGACCGTCACCGAACCCGGTGCTCTGTCGTCGCGGTTGCTTTACCCAACCGCTAGGCTACAGAGCCCTCACTATTATTAGTATTTTATCTTTTTTCTAGAAATCAAACATGGTAAACACAATGTGTTCACTATTAATTTGTAGATAATCTTTTGAATATAAAAAAAATATTTTCTGAATAGATTTTTGATAGATTGGTAGATTTCTAAACATACATCAAGAATAATCTGATTTCTACTTTTCTATCCATAAAGAACACGCTAAACACAAATCATTATTATATTCAACATAATCATCTATGCAAAATGTGAGCACAATCTAACATCACCACATTGTAGGCACGCGTAGGTATATTGCCTACGCGTAGCTCCGTAGCAAAAGGTTACGACGTAGACTTATCGTAGCTAATAAAAATATTATTGTTATTACTGTGTTGGCTATTGTTATTTTATACTAGCGATGCCCTGCGGTGATATCCGAGTTGATTTTATGTACATAGTCACGAAAATGGTGGTGACGACTATGATGATATAAAAGTATATTATATGTAACGCGCTATTGAAAGCCCCGTCAAAATATGTCCAGCCGTTTTGAAACTATTCCGGATTAAACAGACAGGCGAAAACCAATGGCGTTTTAAGTATAATTACATTAAATATCCCCCCAATAGTCATAACTCTAACGCTCATCTGTCAATATCGATCATAAACATGTCTTAAAAATCCTTCGACACTCAATGCATCATGTAAAAACATACACATTTAAAAGCTCCGAATGAACAAATTGTCGGCGCGTGTCTGGACTATATATACGGACGTTCTGAGAGCTTAATCTCGAATATATGGGCTTGGTTTAAACCCGGACTATACATATTAATACACCGCAATTTTGTGTACCGGATTAAAAAAACAGCTTGTGAATGCTATTTTTTGTTTGTACAGTGTATTCGTCTTTTTTAAGTCATAATTCGAAAGTGTTAATATAAATTTAGATTTTGACAGTTCTACTAAACAGTTGGAGATTTCTCTCTATTATTAGGTAATTCTTTTATAGAGTAAGGCGTTCTTTACGTAAATAACTTCATAAGTACCAAAAAACTTATAGATTTTCTATTATTAAGAATTTCAGGAAAACGTCAAATGCGACCTTCACTAATAAAAAGCTTTGAGCGCCCACAAATCATACACCTGGGAATAAAAACGCAAGAAACCACCTCTTACTCCCAACAGGAAACGTTTTCCTGTGTATACATTTAATACATTTCCGTATGTGGTTTAAGTTAAAAATATTAAAATCACAAAAATTACATAAAATCCTGTCTACCTTCTCATAATATTGAATAAAATTTATAAGAATAAATATATCGTAACTACCCTACAAGCAACCAGTTTTTAGTATGCCCTTATTTTTTATCTACGTGATTCCTAGATTAAGGTTGATTGATTAATCGACCGGAATTCATAAAAACTGCCTTTTTAGGGTTTCGATGGAAAACCATACAAAAAAAAAGAATGATCATACGTATGTAAATAAAATAAAGATTAAAATGTCATCGTGTGAGTTTAATTTATTTAACAAAAACATGCAAAAATTTTCATATAACGGATGTCCCAAGTACAAACCTTTAGCAAACACCTTTTAATGTCACCCAATTCCTTGTTTGTCGAAAGCGGATACAAATTGCGATGACACAAAGTAATGTCTATAGACACTGATACAGAATTACTGTTTCTTTGAAAAACATTTAACATTAAGAATATGTTAAAACATATCTTGGTGTGGATGAAAACTCATGAATAAATGTTCAAAAGCCTAATTAAAGATAAGATCGCCATAAATAAAAAAAATTCAAACTAAGTAACTGCATTAATTTTGTAATTAAATGTTTAATTTAAACTTCTGAGTCTGTACAAAAAAAATATGTATATAAATAAATAGACAGCACTTTATATACTAAACTTTATCATTATTTTTTATTCATAAACTCACTTAAAACAGGCTTTAACGCCTAATCAAAACACTTATTAGGTTTATGATTTTTCTAAATAAGAGCGAGTCTAAAACTATTTGAGTAGTAGAAAAAGTATTTATAGCTATAAACACTTTTGTAACTTTGTAATATTTTCGCAAAATTACACATACTACATGCCCAAAAGATTTTAAAACTTTCGTAGATTAAAACCATTTTGTAAATGGTGATTCATTAGGCTGACACGCGCCAAAAGTTTAAGGGATCTTACACAAATTATAGACATAAAAGCTATAAGTTAGTGTAAGTATTTAGGAGAACATTAGACACCTCACTTATTTTCATTACGGCCCTTCCACCAGCGCCCGAAGCCATTAAGTTTCGACGGAGTTTTATTTATTTACCTTTTCCGAAAATTCCAACACTCTCAGGTCATAATGTAACCGATTTTCGGAAATATTGGACAAGTTCGTAGCGTCGTTTACCGATAACGTACTTTTTGATGGAATATCTCATTTGAATCGTCTGCGATAGAAGAGTACAAAATAAAATCACGTTTTTCATTAACAGACGTTTTCACTCATAAAATATAAATTACTAGAAATACACGTTTATTAAAACTTTTTTTTTCAAACGAGCATACAGTTCACTTATTTTAAGCGATTTTTGTCGCCCATGGACACCTCCAAGATCAGTAGATCTAGAAGACGCGTTGCCAACCTTAAGGCCTTATTTTATTTTAAGTATTCGGAAATTCTTAGACTGAAATCGAATCTTTGAACGGTGGTACGTGACCCTAACGGAACTTAAAAATTATTAGGACTTCCTCCCATCACATTTAATACTCGAAATTCCTGCGTTTTTGACATTCGTCCGGCCACAGGCAGCCCGTACACGAGGCAGAACACAAATTACATATTTTTAAATGCAACTGCGTTCCTACCGGGTCTCGAACCCGGTGCTCTGGCATCGCGGTTGCTTTACCCAATCGCTAGGCTACAGAGCCCTCATAGTTAGGTCAAACTAAAAAAATTACGATAGCTAAGAATTCGACATTCATACTTTTATTACATACATAGCACTCTTAAAAAACGAAGATAATTATTTTCGAAATGCAATTTTTCATCTTTTATATTTTAGGAAAACCAAGAAAAGACTTTGGTTTTAAGACTTCACTATAATAATAAAAACGCCTTATATACGTATAGATATAATAGAATTACAATTGCAGATGGGATCTGTGTCTCAAGTCAAATTACCTTATATACTGTCATATGCCAAACGAAGAAAAGTTGAAGAAAACCGTTATCGGAACATATTTCAAAATTGGAACAAACAACGTCGATACAAAGACAAAAATAACAGTGGAGCAATGAAATTTCCATCAAACACTATGTGACACTCTTCGATACGGTCATAAAAAACATTTTACTGCGAGTTTCATGCGCAATAAATTATCATTTCCGCGACGATATAAATTACTGAAGACACTCGTAAAACGCTCTAAGTGTTTCCTAAATTCACTTCGAGAATAATAAATGATTTGTGCGCCGTTCAAGCGGAATCGCGTACACACGTGAATTTTTAAAACGCCATTAAATAAAAATGACAACACTGACTTTTCAACTCGGTCATATCTTTGTAATTTCATTCAAATTTTCTTGAGACATGAAATACTTACGAATGATATTTCTATATAAATTCTAATACTTCATATTTTGAAGTTATTTACATAAAATGTTACTAACCTGTGAACGTTAAAAACAGGTATGCTTAGGCACTTTATAGTTTCGAATATTAATAATTAATTACCAAAGAAAGTTACTGTATCTTTAATGTTCTCAACCCTTCAACTAACGATTTATTGATTTTGATATTCTGAAATCGATTCTACAGCTTCGTAAAATATTAATTTACGTTTTTACCAAAACACTGAGGTGAAGAAAATAAAACGAACATTATACGACCGAATTAATTCGACATTAGCGCACTCGATATCTTGTGCGTACGTCTTAAATACAAAAAAAATATGAATCTCTCTCTTAAGCAAACAAATACTTAATCAAAGTCAGTTTAGCTGTTTAGTATAAATATTTTCCATACTTCCTGACATAACGTATTAAAATACAACAGCAAAAAAACATTAAAATGTTATCAAAGATTTGTTAAATCGGGCGTAAGTCACAAATCAAGCTAGACCACTATTTTTCTCAACGTACCCGACTTCTATTATCCCAAACCACAGGTTTCCCACGTAACAATCTCATAACTCAAGTGTTTTCAACCGTGTGAGCTTTCGACGAATTAATCTTGGCCGCCGTGATAGGCTTATTTTTAGCTTAAAATTTATTTATATAAATAAAAATTATAATCTCGAATATATATTGCCTATTGTGATTCGTATATGCTCTAAATTTCCAGACTAAAAATATACATATATACCTAGAACAAAGAATCACGTTTGTCCTTCCGTATAGCATCAAGTAATTATGTATGTAATCAACGAGAGCATTTTTATAAAACTGCTGAACCGAAGTTAATGAATTTTAGATCACTACACTGACTTAAGCAATTTTTCTGAATTTATTCTAATTTTAAGGACACAGCTGTCTCGTTTTACGAAATTTCGCATTAAGACAATGTCTTATTTAACAAGTATAATTAGGTGCCATCTTTGAAGGCTTAATTTTGGTCAAAAATAAAAATTATAAATACTCAAAGCCACGAGTTCATTTTTAGGTATATGTAGATATAGATATCTCTTTCCTAATTTAAATATATTTTCTCTCAGTCTTTTATAGATATAATAAATCAGTAGACACCGCGTGTCCGTACGTTCAATGACTTTATGCAAAAAACATGCACAACTTGTAAAATTCATCTAAACTGTTAGTCTCTTAGACGTATTCACTCGTACACGACGTATTCACAGAACGAACGAACTCGTGGAGAGCTTTTTTCAGGAAAACATAACTTCTTTTTTAAAGGGATTCAAGGCTCGGAAAAGCGCTGGTCTCGGTGTAGAGAGCCTCGGAGACTATGTAGAAAAATAAATCATTAATTTATCAATAGTCATTTGATTCTATCTTATTCTCACCACTTCCTGACCCCTCCTCGTTGAAAGCCCGTCGCGTTTCAACTGAGCACCGAAGCCTTCACGAAATAATTATAATTCGAATCTGTTTCATCACGAAGCGTCTAAAATTAATTCTTTGCCGCTGTTTCGTGCACAATTTACTTTCGCGAGGCCATTTTCAAGTTTAATTACTCACGGGTTCTCACGCGAAATATGCAACCGAACCAAAGTGCAGGCTTCGAATTTTACACGTACAGACGGTACGTGAATTCTTTAAATCAACGTACAGACAATTACTAAATCTATACTTCTAATATATAAAATTCTCGTGTCACGGTGTGCGTAATTGAACTCCTGCGAAATGGCTCGACCGATTTTCGTGAAATTTTATACGCACATTCAGTAGGCCTGAGAATTGGACAACATCTATTCCCGTAAATGTTAGGGGTAGTCCACCCCTAAATTTTTTTTTTATTTTTTAGACAAAATTTTTAATTTCTATTTTTTTATGA
>JAOSYY010000010.1:9157494-9168673 GCA_025727935.1 Hebomoia glaucippe
AAACTATCCTAAGTCTTAAGTTGGAGCATAGCACTCATTTTAAAGAAAAAAACGCTAAAATCGGTTCAGTAGTTTCCTAGTTCATCCGGGACAAACATCGTGACAGGAGATTTATATATATAAGATTTTCGAGAAGTTTATTTTGATGCCAGAATTAGAAACCTAACAAGTACATAACTTGTATGTACGGTTATTAGTCTAGATATTTAATAGCTTATATGTGCTAAAATAATTCAACATATATTATAGACTAGCTTCTGTTAGTGGCTTCGCTCGCGAACATTTCGATTTTTACACCTTGGGTATTATTGGACTGTTACTAAGGATCCCTAATTTTTTTGAAAATATAATAAGGTCTTCCTCGATAAAGGTACGATCCAACACCGAAAGAATTTTTCGAATCGGAACAGCGGTTCCTAAGATAAGCGCGGTCAAACAAATAAACTTCAGATTTCTAAGATTAGTATAGATACTAAGCCTTAACACCAACGAGTGTACAAAGACTTCATTTTCTGGATTACGAGAGTAAAAAAAAAACAAAATATCATCATTAGATACACGGTACATACAGCCTGTACGACTTAAATGAAATTTTATTTCTTTTCCCATTGAAGTATTTCTTAAAACATACTCTGTTTTAAGAGACCAGCACCTGAACGCCCATGAGAAAAACAATACATACAATACTGTTATATATACAGGATGATTGGGGACTGCTCCCGAAAACGAAGACAGGCTATAGTACTAAGTTAGTTAGTCCAGCTGTTTTTGCTATCATGCTTCATTGCTGATTCTTTGTTTTTTTAATAAAGTAATGTATTTTTCATGTAACTGTCGTTTCATTTAGACAGATAAATGAAACGACAGTTACATACAAGATGGAACATAAATAATGGTAATAAGAAGTGTTAAAAATATGTCTTTTTTAGTCACGATCGATTTTTTTCCAGCCCTTCATCAAAGGTGTCATTAGTACTATCACCCGTCTTCGTTTTCACACATTAGTACTATCACCCATCTTCATCGTTATATATAATTTTAGTTTATTGCTATAATTGAAACACAATTTTAAAAATATTATTTCTATCGGTTGGCTAAGGTTAATCTCCGAAACCAAAGTGTCGATTTCGATGTTACTGTCACCTAATGTTATAGGGAATGTTTAAAATATACGCGTTTAATACCGTGAGTAACTGACCACATTTAAACAAAATATCTCTATAACATAAAAAATATTATAATGTCCTCATAAAAATAATCATATCGCCGTTTTCAAATGTCCCTATCAATAGGCAGGTATTTCTAACAATCTATTATCTCTACATTCCATACCTAATTATACTGCCTCACATATTTAGAAAAAGGTTTCACATTAACTTATGTTTATCACTGAAATATTTTTTGATAACAATTGCTATATTAACAATGAACTCGTCACTTTCACCACACCGGTCACGATGTTTCGTATTGTATTTGTCTTAGTAGTCCTTACCGAAGTACTTACTTCACAGTACGACTTATTAGACCAAGATTACTATGACTTAGATCAAGCTAGAGATATCTTCGATCAATTCTCCAAGAAATACGGGAAACTATACAGCGATGGCAGCGAGACTCGTTTTGAGATATTCAAAGAGAATTTAAAGAAAATCAACGAGTGGAATAAAAAGAGTGGTAAAACTATGCATGGGGTCAACGAATTTACTGATATGACGTTCGAAGAGTTTTCCCAATGTTATTTGGGGTTCAATGGTAATTTTACGGGTTATGATGCAGTCCCGTATAAACCCAGTGGCATCCAGGCTCCAGCGAGCTTAGATTGGCGGAGCCAAGGTTATGTGACTGGAGTCAAACAACAGGGGACCTGTGGATCGTGTTTTGCATTCAGTGCGATAGGTAAGAAATCAAAAAAGTCAAATCACGGTAGATTTAAAAAAAGACCAACGTACATTAAATAAATTTATATAATGTATATATTATATTTAGAGGAAGAGTACAATTTATAACAAGAGGCAATAAACTAGCAGATTTTGGATTTTATTAAGTTGAATTTTTAATTAGGATAATAGATCAAGTATTTTAATGATTCTTTATTGAGCACGTGCTTTGGTATACTCGTATAAGTTACAATTTTCAGTGAAGCATATAGGATATCCGATAGTCCGTCTCCTGTTCCTAAGCTGCCTCCCCACCAATTATCAACCAAATCGAGTTCTTGAGTTATAAACAGTGTAACTAAAACGACTTCTTTAATTTATACAAATTTGTCTGTCTGTTTGCATCTGGACTGTTATTATCGGGACTTTCATCGCTAATATTAGTTTGCGTAACACAGGTCATCATAACACGACCATAGGAAAAAGTACGGTGCACTACTATATTGGGTCAACACTGACTATTAACAAAAAGTTATCAGTAATGTAAAAGAATAAAAAAAATATTTTGCTAATAACTTTTTAGGTAATATCGAGGGACAGTACGCAAAGAATCATCGCACACAAGCGTTCAGCTTATCAAATCAACAAGCCTTCGACTGCAGTTCGACTAGCAACTGTATAGTTGGAGGTTTACCTGACGAAGTTTTTAGGTAAGCAACAGTTTATTCGCCATCTTACCAGCATTGAGTTCTAGAATCGTGTGATGTTTCTTCTATGAAGCAAGAAACTAATCATTTATCTCGAATACCTTTTCCACTGGAATGTACGTATTACGTAAGTGGATTTATTACAGTTATTTACCCCCCAACCCTTACCCCCTCCTGCATGCTTTTTTTTAACGAGGTGGAAATACATTTCGTACCTCGACGCGGAGCTGTGCAATGCGTCGGGAGTGTGGGGACTCAGCCTAGGCCCACTACCCCACTAAAACCACCTCCTGCTCCAATACCTCGTACCTAAACAGGGAATCGGAGAACAGTCAATAGACCTCAGCTACTCCTCCCCCGTCTTGGGTACCGGCCCGCAGGGGCCCACCATCTCCTCCCCCATTTAGGTAAACGTTTTTCAATGAAGACATTGATTTCTTTAATGATTCTTGATCAGACGTTCAATATAATCATTACCTATATCCCACGTACCCCATCTTGTCATCCAAAATAAGCAAAGTTTTTAGTGACTTTTATATTATTAATTAAATTATAAATAACGTCAATTTCAGAACTTTGGCCGCTCAAGGAGGATGTATGCGGGAACAAGATTATCCTTACGAAGACGCCAAACGAACATGCCGAACGGACAAAAACAAAATTGTTGTCAAAGTGACTGGTGGCAGCACCCTTGGTGTAAACAGCGAGGAAAGTCTGAAAGATGCCGTGGCTAGATATGGGCCATTGGCAGTAGGTACGTATATCTTAGTGTTACTTAATATGATCAAAATGGATGTACATTTTTTCCTAGCCATTTCCTACCTCGCACAACCACTCTGTGGAATCAGCTTTCGCCGGAGGTTTTTCCGAACTGTTACGATATGGTGGTTTTAAGAAACGAGCCTATTCCGGCAACGCGTCTCCAAGTCCTGGTCTTTCTGATGTCCATGGGCGACCGTAATCACTTGCCGTATGCTTGTTTGCTCCCCTATAATATAAAAAAATACAAAGACTTAAAATACCGCATAATAACTTTTGGTCAGACGCCTAAAACCTTGACGGTAATGTTTGCATGTATAAGTTGTAAACAAGATTACAATTAGGTGAAAATTTCGTTGCGATTTTTCCCTTTACAGCCTGAATTCTGGAATATCAAGAAAATAATTTAAGATTGTACATTCCGCCTAACGTCTTAAATGCCTGATTGGAAACGTGAAGTTTGATTTTATTAACTAGAATCGGCTTTTACAAGTCTAACAACTGTTAAATTTTCAGCTATTTGCGTAAATGCCGAAATTCAATCTTTCGTCGGTGGTCATGTTTTCAAGCCCTCAACTCCATGTGGTAAAGTCAATCACGCCGTTCTACTTGTCGGTTATGGAAACGGTAATCTATTCTAGTAAATTTAATTAGAAATGTTTTGAATTGAGCTAGCAAAGTAACTTATTTTTAACAACTGACACAATGTAAAAAAATAAATCCCGTTAATATCCGAAACGGCTGAACAGCTGAATAGAGTACGCACAAGCTATAGCCGAAAACGAGCATGAAATTCAATTAGTGTAATTGGCAAATGTGAGAATTCGTTTTTTTAATACTTATAAAAATAATTGAATTAAATAAAGTGGGTAAAACTACAAGGCGCCGTTAAATACGAGTATATCTCACATTCTATGGTCGTGTTTTGACGTGAGTCTCACACATTCAAATGAAGAATACTTAAATTTGTATCCGGCATAATTTTTCTTGATGTCAGAATTATAATGTATGACTTATATATACTTATTTCAGCTGGAGGTAGTGACTTTTGGCTTATAAAGAACTCTTGGGGCCACAGTTTCGGCGACCAAGGTTACATCCGTCTCATTAGAGGACAGACAGCTCTGGGCATTACCAGTTACGTTGCGTCCGCAAATGTCGCTTGAAATCTTTCCCACCATTGATACTATAAAGTAGTGATTAAGTTGCAGTAATAAATAATTTCTCATATATTTATGTGTTCTTTTGTCATGAATTAGGATTTATTAATCTTATTGGTTTTATATAAAACTGATTGAAAAAATATACATAATATAGATACAAATTTGACAGCTGAAGTGTTTGTTTCTTTGTTCAGTTGGTTAAATGCGATAATCTCAGAAACTACTCGAGGAAAGTAATGATAGGTTTGATGTATGGTATTTAGCCTATAGGCCTATAGGCTATATAACATCACGCTACGATCTATAGAAGCAAGGCGACAATACAAAATGATCTAAAAACAGGAAACTATTTTGAGGGCTCTGTAAAGATTCTTGCTTCACGTAAAATTTCATGACTTTTCTATTTCGTCTACTGTACACACAGAACCACTAGTATTAACTTCGTTACATTAAACCATAACTTATATTATTGAGCATATTTCAACTATTTTTTTTAAATATGACGCAAGGAAATAACTATTAAATTAATAATGTACTGATATATTATTGCATTCTTCGAATTTACGATAAAAATAGTTTTTGATAATGGAAAATGTATATATAAACCTTTATAGTAAAAACTAGCTTGGCCTCAGTAGAGTAGAAGACGTTGTTAAAATGTTAGTCGTGTTTACTTGTCTGATATTCGTCACCAAAGTTTTTACTACAGAGTTCGACTTATTGGACCGAGATTACTATGACTTAAATCAAGCTGAAGAAATCTTCGAACAGTTTATTGAGAAATATGAAAAAGTTTACATAGACAGAAGCGGAGGTCGTTTAGAAGTGTTCAAAGAAAATTTGATGAAATACAACAAATGGAACGAGGAAAGAGCGTCAAATATTTTTGGTGTGAATGAATTTAGTGATATGACTTTTGAAGAATTCTCAGAATCCTATTTGGGTTTTAACGGTAACTTTTCTACTGATAAGATTATTGAATATGAATCGAATGACGATGCGCCAGAAGATTTGGATTGGCGTAAAAATGGTTATGTCACAGAAGTTAAGTCTCAAGGCTGGTGCGGATCGTGTTACGTGTTTAGTGCCATCGGTAAGAAACGAACGTAATTTTGAAGAATTTCAAAAAAATAATCGAGATACACAAATTATAACTGAAGAATAGTCATTGATATTCCAAAAAAATACTAACTACAAATCATTACATATAACTAAAACTTAAGTGTCTATAATATGTAGATAAAATCTTATAAAAACTTATGACAGTATATATGGTACACATAACAGAAACACACTATAAAAATTAAGTTTATCTATTTGTTCCCATTAATCTCGAAAACGGCTGGATGGAGTTAGATAGGATTTCCACTGGCATCTGCCAGTGGAAATCCTAATCCATCTTCCATCCATCCTAATCAGTGGAAATCCATCTGGCGCGTAACATGTAAAACTTTTAACGAACCAATTCGTAGTGATTAACATATAAAATTATCGTGGGTGAAACCGCACTTCAATGATAGCGTTTTCATGATCACCAAAATCACGTTTACGTAATGTCCACGCGGCAGAAAGCCTTAATTATTATCTTAATTATTTATAAATACAATTAACAGGTAACATTGAAGGTCAATACGCTAAAGCACACAATACACAAGCTGTTAGTTTGTCAGCTCAGCAAGCGTTGGACTGTGGTGCGGGGGATTGCGAAACTGGTGGTGTTCCACACTTAGTTTTTAAGTAAGTACGCGATTTATTATGACGTATTTTGTAATCATTTGAGTTTTCTATAGCGCAGAAGTCTAAGTTCCGTCTGGGTCGTATACTATTCATAATAGTTGGAAAGGTCATGAGTTTTGACTTCAGTATATAAAATTCCAAATGTTAGAAATAATAAATGATTTGTCATATCATTGAATAGTTGATGATTTCTATTGGCTAAGCCACTTAGGACTCTGTAGCCTAGGGGTTGGGTAAAGCAATCGTGTCGCCAGAGCACCGGGTTCGAGTCCCGGTCAGAACGCAGTTGCATTTAAAAATATGTAATTTGTGTTTTGCCTCGGGTACGAGCTGCATGAGGTCGGACGAGTGTCAATAATGCAGGCATTAAATGTGGCGGGAGGAACTCCTAATAATTTTTAAGTTCCGTTCGGGTCACGTACCACCGTTCATAGATGGAAAAATCGTGAATACGCATTTCGATTTCAGTCTATGAATTTTCGAATACTCAAAATAAAAATAAGACCTTAAGGATGGCAACGCGCCTTCTAGATCTACTGATCTTTGAGTTGTCCATGGGCGACAGAAATCGCGTAATATAAGTGAACTGTATGCTCGTTTGCCTTCCTATCATATGAAAAAGCTTTCTATTAAGCATAATTAAAAATTTTAAAAATTGTTTTTAGAAATTTAGTCACACTAGGAGGTTCTATGCGCGACGAAGATTATCATTACGAAGAATTCAAAAGGAAATGTAGATTTGACAAAAATAAAGTAGCTGTGAAGGTGACAGGTGGCATGATTTTCCGAATACCCACTGAGGAAGTTTTGAAGAAAACCTTAGCTCACTTTGGACCACTTTCAATTGGTATGTTTAAACGATATTTCTGATAACATCAATAGATTTCAACTGTTCACTTATTATCACTAAAGACACATTCTATCTTATGTTTGATGTCTATCTCTGATGTGGAAGCTCCTCAAGGAATGGGCCGACACCACAGTGATGATTTATCAATACGAGTTACATAAATCGATGAATGTAGTTTTTGCCTAGTTTAGTTTTAACAACAACTTAGTTTCCGTTACTTATTTCAAGGGTACGAATGTTATTAAAATCGAAAATTCTTGCTCAGTTATGTACAATAAATAGTTAGATAAGGCCTCAAGGGGATTTTAAAAACATAATGTGAAGCGAGACATTTTGGAATTTATCTATCAACCACAAAATTTTAAAATGTACACATTTCAAACAATAGGAATAATAGTATTATTCATGTATTCATAGAATTTCAAGCTCATTAAAATACATTGTTTTGTTATAGGTATCTGTATAAATGACGAGGTCAAAGGTTTAAGAAGTGGAAAAGTGTTTGAACCTAAAACATCTTGTGTTAAACCAAACCACGCCGTTCTACTAATTGGGTATGGAAATGGTTAGTACCTATTTTTTAAATTCAAAGAAAACATTTTATAGCTAGCAGCGCGCTACGTTTTCATTTAATTTTTCTCAAAAACTTCACCGATTCCTCGGCAATTTTCCAATTTTCTTCACAATAACCTTAATTTTTCTATACATAAGAATCTTCAAAGAAAATTTTAAAATGGCGAATGAAATCCGTAACTCTTGATCTGAGTATAATAGACTTTTTTTAAAAAAGCAAAGCATTTATGGAAGTAGAGGAGGCGAAAGGAATTTTTCAGGCTCGTAACATGTATACAGGATGTTAGGAGACCGCTCCCGAAAACGAAGACAGATGATAATGCAAATAACAGCTTTGATGATGGGACTGAAAAAAATTCGGTCCTGATTAAAAATATAACATATTTTAAAACGTTTTATAAGCATTATTTACGCTCCATCATGTCAGTACAGCTAAATGAAACAATAATTTCATAAAAAATACATTATTTACTAAAAAAAAACAATAAGGCATGATAACAAAAACAGCTGGCCTAATAAGATGGAGCAAAATAACGCTAATAAAACGTTTTAAAAATATTTTTTTTTAATCAGCGTCGATTTTTTTTCCGTCCATCAAAGGTGTCATTAGTACTATCATCTGTCTGTTAAGAAATGGATTGTAAAATGTTATAGATTCCAGTTTCTTTTAGTCGGACAAGACGTTTCTTGTTTCGCATTAAAATTGACAGTCTAACATAATATATTTTTATTTAGATGGGGAAAATGACTTCTGGCTGGTCAAGAACTCGTGGGGCACAAACTGGGGCGAAGAAGGTTACTTCCGTTTCATCAGAGGGAGAGACGCCCTAAAAATCTTAAGCTACATATCTAGCTCAATCGTCGCCTAAATCTTGTTAGTGTACATAAAAATAATATATTAGTAGAAGAAGCATATCTGTACGTTTAATGAATTTATTCAAAAATATCTTTGACAAGTGAAAATCGATACATTTCACTAGTTTTATAGCAGTTACGCGCCTGTAAATTAAGTCAAAAATGCTATGATGGTTGACCAAACTTACGTTTATGTAAGCGAATCCATCGACAAAAGCTTGTATTTAATAAAACAATAACATAATATTACGTGATACGTTTGATTGTATCATAATAAATATTTTTGGTTAATTGCTTCCTTACTTTATTAATTAAAATTAATTATTTAGGAAATTTCTAGATGACACACTAATGATATAACCACAGTAGGCTAATATAAATTCATGACTCAAGTCGCGAGCTAACCTCGAGCACTATTTTTTGGGTTTTCACGATTCTGCGTGGGACTGTAATTATTTTTATCTATAGGACCGATTTATCAGTAAAAACCGTGGCAAATTATATTTAACCGTATTAAATGTAACAAACAGATGGAAAAGTCATTCTATGGATATCCGAACACACAAAATACAATAAACAGTATGGCCAGCGTTAAAATATAACTGATGTAAGATGGCTAAGGTCTAAAAGGTTGGCAATGCGTTTCATAGGTCTGCTCTTGGAGGTGTTCGTAGTCGACAGGTATCACTGTCTAACTGTCTGCCTTCCTATCGTATAAAAAAGCGGACATAAATATATATTCGATAATTCGTAACTCGTAACTCTCATTAATACACGAATCATAATAACCTATACACATAATTCAGCCTCGGGTACGGGCTGCCTGTGTTCGAACGAGTGTCAAAAACACAGAAATTTCAAGTTTAAATGTGGTGGGAGGAACTCTTAGTTATTTACGTTCCGTCGGAATCACGTCTCACCGTTCATAGATGGAAAAGTCTAAAGGGCTATACGCGTTTCGATTTGAGTCTATGAATCTCCGAATACTCGAAATGAATATTTAACATCCGGTTAGTTTTAATAGCCACCGGGCTAAAAACGCGACGTCCCCATAAAAAAAAAAGAAATAAAAATAAATAAAGACCTTAAGGTTGGCATCTTCTAGATCTACTGATTTTGGAGGTGTGCATTGGTGACAGAAATCGCTTAATATAAGTAAACTGTATGCTCCTTCATATCGCATAAAAAAGCGAAACAGAATTAGGTTAATTAATTAAAATTGAATTGACTAGTGATTCACCCCGACTTTGCGTAAATCGAATGAATCTTGTTTATGTGAATAATCAAAAAGTATTTAATTTCATCAAAAACTCGTAGCAAAATCTACGGATCCCTTTGTAAGAATATTGTAAACACTGAGAGTTTATTATAGCCACGAGTACAGATCGCTAAATTAACTAAAAACAACTTTCGGTGTAGTATGGCTAAGTCCTTAAAAAAACCTCGCTATAATATCGTATCCTTCACATTACCGGCCGTATACATATTGTAGTTTATAATTGTTGAAATTACGTAGCGTCCTGATTAGTGCTTCCTGGGGATTTGTTATGACCGCACTAATGATTGGCGTAATTATCGGCATCCCGGTCGAGGTTCGTTCCTTCCTCATTAAGCGCCGTCACGTCACGATAGCAGGCAATATAATTATGAAACAGAACTCAATCTTTGTACGCGTGTTTTATTATTCGTTGGCACAGATAATGTCGTCAGATTAAGTAGGCTTTGATGTGAAACTCACGTCACGTTGAGAGCGAAATTTTGAGGTCGCGTCATGACGGGGCGCTCATGAGTCCGTCACGATTTTCGGTTTTATATTTGACAGTTCATTTGAAAACGTTACAGATTGTAATCGATTTTGCCAATGAAGTTTCACTCGACACGTGTTTTCTGTACACATTTTTTTTGGTAATCATAACACATACGTGTGAGGGTTGCTATCAGCAGTTTACAGGTTGTTTGGGGACTGCTCCCGAAAACGAAGACGGGTGATAGTACTCACCTTTGATGAAGAGACGGAAAAAAATCGATCCTGACTAAAAAAAGACATATTTTTAGCACTTTATTATCATTATATAGCCATCTTCTAAGTACAGCTAATACATAACTTTATTAAAAAAGAACCAGCAATGAAGTATGATAACAAAAACAGCTGGACTAACATGATGGAGCAAAATAACCCTAATAAAAAGTTTTTAAAATATATTATTTAATATTCAGAATCGAATTTTATTCCGTCCCTTCATCAAAGATGTCATTAGTAATGTGACCTGTCTTCGTTTTCGAGAGCTTTCCCCAAACATGCTGTATATAAATAAAATAAGAGTTTCCTATGTAATAACAATATAATACGTCTTCTTGTTCCGGCTAACATCAGGAACGGCTGCGTCAATTTTGACGGGACTTTCATTAGCAGACAGTTGATATTACAGCACGAATCAGCTTTTAATTTTAGAAACATGATTAGTCTTCTAGTCTCAATCGTTAAAAGAAACAAATGCCGAGTCATTTTGATGTTAAAATAATTTAAAATAAAACGAGTACGGCCGTAGTAAGCCGCTAGTGTAGGATACAAGGTTAACATCCATAGAATAAAATAGGATATTGAGTCTCCGTAAAGCAAATGGGGCTCAGGTGTTATTTCGAGATTTTCGCTAATCA
>JAOSYY010000010.1:9174528-9189037 GCA_025727935.1 Hebomoia glaucippe
TAAGTTCGATTGTGGGCCCCGTAGCGTATTAACGCATGAGCTGATTACAATACGTTATTTTATTGTTTGAAAATTGACGTGATATGATTAAATAAAATAATAAAAATAAATAAGACTGGCAGTAGATCGTCAAAAAAGCTGACAAATTATTAAATATTGCTAATGGCCTAAGGTTGTCAACGCGTCCTTTAGATCGAATGATCTTGGAGGGGACAGGATATCGCTTGGTACGAGTGAACTGTAAGCTCGTTTAAAAAATTTCAGCATATAAAATAGACACAATGCAGCGTTGAATATTATCTTATAAATATATATAAAAGAAAATCGTGTTAGTTATACTATTTATAACTCAAGAAAGGCTGAACCGATTTGGAGAAAATTAGTGAGGAGGTAGCTTGGGCGCAAGAGAGGGGGACAGGATTTTTATTCCCGTGAGACGTGACATAAAACGTAACGAAATGCAACTGACAGATAAAAATGTTGTCTATGGTTGAAAATTTGACAATTAGAAATATAGAGGTGATGAGTTTGTTTCAAGATTCTATCAGCTTGTGATATTATCATTTATAATGCCGCGTTTTTTATTTATACATAAAAATTCCAAAATCTACTCATTCATTGCTTGTACATAAAGTTCCAACTAGTTCAGAATAAAAAAAATCTATGTATAATTATTATTAATTAGTTAATTCATCAACTGTTCGAAGCTCATATGAAATCGACATTCTATTACAATCCATAAAAAATCTCCCACACGTCCGTCTAATTATAAACCATCCATCAACAGAGACAAAGGGGTTAATGTTCGTGAAACAAAAAAGTAAACAGACAAACCCGCATGTCATTATATCACTTATCATTAATTATAGTCAGATTGTGGGCCTCCGTAATCACAAAGTTCGTTTTCATTAAGATAATTATAGATCGCTATAAAGATGTTGGATTTGTGGGTTTTTAACTGTAGTGACGATTATGTCTCTTTTAAGTGCATTCGTTAACCGTATGAATTGTACAGACGCAGTAGTTTTTGTGCTATATTTCGAGAAACGAGTGTGATTTATTGATCTCAGTCATATTATGTCATAAGAGCTGACACAGCAAACGTCGTTTTGCCACATAAATATATAGGAATGTATGTATTTCTATGTGCTGTATCATAAAAAAAATAGGGGAGGACAACCCTTAACATTTAGGAGGATAAAAAATATTTTTCCGATGCTCAGACCAACTGAATATGCATAAAAATTTTCATAAGAATCGGTCGAGCCGTTTCACAGGAGTAGAATTACAAACACCGTGACACTAGAATATTATTTATTAGATTTAGTTACTCGTTGATGGACGATCAAACAAAGACTTTGAAGAACAAATATTAAAGAATATTTTATCTATACTTACATTATAAATAGCAAAAATTTGTTTGTTCGTTTGTACTGAATAGGCTCCGAAACTACTTGACCGATTTGAAAAATTCTTTCACTGTTGGGGAGCTACACTATCTCCGATTAATATAGGCTATACGATATTTTCGAAAAACTAGGGATCCTTACTAAAGGTCCAATAATGTAAGCCAAGGCGTAAAAATCGTAATGAACGCCAGCGAATCCGCTGGTAGAAGCTAGTAATAAGTATATTTGTTTAAAAACATATTTTATCTCAAGTTTGTTTGTGCGCTATAAAGTGTAAGCTATAATTAATCTTAAAAATGAAAGTAATCTTCACTAAAATTATGGCAATGTAACCTAACGTATTAAAATGCCCTGCCTATCCCATAAGTAAGGAAACGCTTCTGAATAATAACAATAACTATCCTAATGTTTTAAATCCACGTACATAGAATTCAAAAGAGCATAATTTTTACCTTCCACAAAGTGAACACACTCTACCGATGTATCAAAACCAAAATTAAGAGGGTTTTAAACATTGTATCAATTATAATTTCATCCCCAACACATCACCATTGATTAGAGGGCTTGATGTATGTCAACATTGCGTGCGCGCATGCGGGCAACTATCTGCGATCACCAGTCAACGGGCAATTGGTAAAAACGACCGAATTCTTCGTAAATTGTTAAAACGTCGACTTTAGTTAAAGATCTAATACGAAGATTGCTCTTTTTGGAATGCGGGCTGATTTCATACCGGTTTTGGTTTGATTACGTGGTATGATTTTTGTAAAACTAACGATTCTTACACCTTAGGTTACATTATTTGTCTTTTAGTAAGAGTTGCTAATTTTTTTAAATATATAAACAATTCCTCGATAAATGTACTATCCAACAATGAAACAATTTTTCAAATCAGACCAGCGGTTCCTGAGATGAGCGCGTTCAAACAAACAAACATTTCACCAGTATTATATTGTATTGATAAGTCAGGGATTAATTTGGAATAAGGTTATAGAAAAGTCCTTACAACTGTGAGTTCAAACCTTAGCAAGGCAAGTACCAAAACTACCAAACCGAGCATAGCGTTCAAAAATACAGCTTAACGACTTATCCTTATAAATTTTCAGTCTATCACATAAAACTGCTTCCTATAGCCACCACTATTGTTGGTCACAGTAACCAGTTTAAGGATATGACTAGTTCAAATATCCTCTGAACGATTAACGAAATAACAAAAAGCCAAATTGCACCCGCTGCCAATAAAAATGTATTTTAACAGTCATCAATAAACGATACCATCTCAACCCGTCCCATACCACATGCACCGTACAAATTAGAGAAAAAAAATTCAATAACCCTCTAGCGACCCAGATCGGCAATATCAATGACGTTTAACCCTAAACATAATCAAGTCGAAACTACCTCGGGGACAGTGGGACCGTAAAATCGTTGAGTATTTTTTTATTCACCCCCAAGGTTTAAATTTTGGGGTCCTTTAGACCAGAGGGTTTGGTTTGTTGAGTGTACTGTAAATAACGTTTCGAGTTTCTTATACTTGTTTAGAGGTCGTTATTTTAGTTTATACGTGCCTTAGAGGGAATTAAAAAGATACCAGTGGTTTTTCGATTATATTGAATGATCTATGACTTACTCCTGTTAATCGCAGCGATAGACTTCCTCCATAAATACTCTATCTAATACTGAAAGAATTTTTGAATTCGAACTAATAGTTCCTGATATTAACTACACCTTTATCATGATGTCTAGATGTGAGAAAGGTTTCTATAGAAAGAAAATTTTCCCGGAAGTACTATGATATTTTCCATATAAAGTGTGTATATCTTAATTTATAAATTTCAGTCAAAAACCATTGTTATCAAATGTTATTCGAGAAAGACAAACTTAAGATTAAATTTGGTAATAATTATCGCGGGAAAATTTCGAAAACACACATCGTTTCTTGTAACACGTTGCGTGTATAAAAGAAAATCTACTCATACATATACTGTAGTGTCTCTTTTATGTATAAAGAAGCGCATACAAAATTGTGTTTAATCTTGCAAAAAAATTCAAATACACATACAAAACGTCACAATTCGCACAAAGGTAGTTTAACCCTTGCGGTGCGGCGGTACATTTTCGAGCCTTCGCTCCAGGCGCGTCGCCTAAACGACCCTGTAATTGATAAGTAAAGGAAAAGAAGAGTGCCGCCGCATACATATTTATGAGGTAACCGAAATTGCTACGGGAGCTAGGGTTGCCAGCTCTAAAACTATAACGTAATTTACAAATTATATTTCTACACAGTTTCCCGTAACTACAAATAGGCCTTTGTTTGAGAAAAATTATATAAAAACTATATTTAACCCGAAGCTTCGTTTACGTTAATGATGATTTGTCAAGCAAAAATGTACATAGTATCAAAATTCAGCAGATTAAGAGTCAAAGTGTAACAAAGAAACGAGTCAGGATTACAATACACAGAATAAATATTAGTAGTTTGTCTTCAAGCCGACGTTGAAACGAATAACATATTCGTGTGATAATGACGCGAGAAAATTTTAATATTCCCCCATCAGTTAAATGTTAAAAAAATATCTAACATAACTTAATTATATAAGAAATAAAAAATTAATAGTACAAATCCCATTATTTAGCAAAAGGAGTACTTACGAAAAACTGTTGTATAAATTTTTAATATTGCTGGCCAGATTCTGATCTAACCCTGTCAATTCAAAATATATTTTGATTACTGGCAACCCTGATAGAGAACATGCGAACAGCAGCACTTGTCTGCCTCATTATACTTTAAGGTTACTTTGTTATGGCCTCTTTGATGTTATAAAATCGTAGGATTTTCTTTTGGCAGATATAGGGTTAGAGTAAATATTATGAACTACGTAATATCCTCAATCTAATTTATCTTTATTAAATTAACATTCAAATATTGTACGTTTAATACTGAAAGCTTAATTATATTCAATTTTTCTATCTATACCCTCGTTGGAATAAAAACTATATATGTAAACATTAAAATGTGTCTGTTTATTAACAAACAATAACGTTTATAATCACTTTATTTTCCTAATCTATGCTAATATTATTAGTGTTAGTTTGTTTGAACGCGCTAATCTCAGGAACCGCTGGTCGGATCTGAAAAATTCTTTCAGTGATGGATAGTACATAAAATTAGGGATCCTTAATAAAAAGTCCAATAATCCAAAGTTGAAAAATCAAAATGAAAACGAGCGAAGCCGTTAACAGAAGTTATTAGTATATATCAACTATTTTAAATAAACTGTCTTAAATATAATACAATACTAAAAACATATTATATATTCACGCTAAACATTCTCAATTTATCGTAAATTGTATTTTTTATATAGGATATTTGAGGACTGCTCCGAAAAACGAACACAGGTGATAGTACTAAGGTCACCTTTCACAAAGGGACGGAACAAAATTCGATGCTGACTAAAAAAAAACATAATTTTAAAACGTTTTATTAGCGTTATTTCGCTCCATCATGTTAGTCCAGCTGTTTTTGTTAGCATGCTTCATTGCTGGTTTTTTTTTAGTAAAGTAATATAGTTTTTTATGAAACTATCGTTTCATTTAGCTGTACTTTACAAGATAGAGCGTAAATAATGCTAATGAACAGTGTTAAAATATGTCTTTTTTTCAGTTAGGATCGAATTTTTTTCATTCCTTCATCGAAGGTGTCATTAGTACTATCGCCTGTCTTCGTTTTCACGAGCAGTCCCCAAATATCCCATAGAATAGCCGTCTAAAAATTAAGTTCTCGAAACGGAAACCGCGAAAGTTTGTAGCAACGTTTTTCCCGCAATAATCCGTTATAAGCCTTATTTATTTTCATGTCGTAACATGAGAGTGTTATTGCTATTTATGTGGTTGTATATTAGACTTATTTTGCATTATTTGCAAAAATACCAATATATCGTTTCAAAAGCACTTTTAAAGGTTGTAATTCGTGATGCCTTATAGATTCCTCTAACAATGTTTTTGAATATGACGTAGAAAAATAATACGAATGGAATAAAATTAATTCTCAAGTGTTGATTGAAGTTAAGAACGGAACTAGTACATTATATATTTTATGTGAGTTAGGTAAATCTTAAGATAGAAATACACAACGCATAACATCGCAATAGCTAACAGATATTATTTCAAAGCCTTATAGTAAGAGATATAGACTAATATGCAAGTGTGTTTGTTCACTACTATTACACCCCTGTATACCTCGATTAATTATGAAGAATTTTGAAATGGGAAGTATCATAGAAATACTTATACGCAACTGTGTAAAGCAAACGAGTGAAACTGCGTGCAATAGCTAGTATAAAATATACTCAAATGTTGAAAAATTTAAGTAATTCATACTAATATTATACAGCTGAAGAGTTTAGAACGCGCTAATCTCACGATCCGGAAGTCCGATTTGAAAAATTCTCTCAGTATCACATAGTTTACTCATCGCAGAAGGCTATACACTATATTATATCATCAAAAAAATTAGGGATCCTTACTAAAAGTCAATTAATATAAATCAAGGTGTAAAAATCGAATTGAACCAGAGCGAAGCAGCTAACAGAAGCTAGTTATATATAAAAAAACAAGTTTCAAAGTTTGTTTTACACGTTAACATCGACACAATAGAGAGTTTACAAAACACTACAAAAAATTCTGGCCTAAATAGTGCCTATATAAAATGAATAAAGCCTTCGTAAGTTATCTATATACCTGTCTCTTACAAGAAACCTACATTGAAGAGAGATAATACGAGAAGAATTATAACGAAAAATATACAACGCTAGATATCGTTTCAATAACATTTGTATGACAGATGACAAGCTGCAGACTTCCTGCGACCTCTCCAGTATTATTTACATCTGCCAATGAGTTATTACAATGAACATGTTACTAACATACTGTAATAATAAAAGAAATCTAGCTTTTACATTATGGCCAAATTGAATTAAGAGCACATCACTTTGATACGTAAAAATTTTGCAGGGTTCAAGATGATTTTAATGATATATATAACAAAACAGCGTGTCTGTATGTTCAACGAATTAATAAAAAAAATGGTCAAGAATAGTGCAATACAAATGTGTTTTATTTCCAAAAATAAATCGCTTTTGACACAATGAATACTAACGTGAGCGAAGCCACGGGTAAGCCTAGTATAAAAACATTTTTTATAGCAATAAATAGTAAACTAATTTTATTTTTAATAAAATACACTTTACAATTTATGCGATAGGAAGGCAAACGAGCATACAGTTCACTTATACTAAGCGACTCCTATCGCCCATGGACACGTCCAAGATCATTAGATCTAGAAAATGCGTTGCCAACCTTAGGGTCAAAGCCTTATTACATCATTTGGCAATTTCCAGGACGTTCTGCTGTCAGCCTTATTTTATTTCAAGTATCAGACGTTTATAGACTGAAATCGAAACGCGCACAGCACTTCAAATCTTTAAAATAATTTCGATATTTGTAGTCCGAAGTCGTAAAATTTCAGTTTAACCAAGTGTAATATTGTAAAAAATTCCATACTCCTGTGTATAAACTCGAACGAAAATGAATTAATCTGTCTGTCGTAACCAGACGATATAATGTTTAAAATATACGAAACAGTTACGTATCTCGTAACTGCATTTATTTAGAAACGACATAACATTATTTACTAAAAAGAGTATATAATAAGTATATAAGACTTGCTACGGATTTACAGTAATAAGGAAGAAATATTTTTTTAAGGATACATTGTGACAAACAAATTTATTTTCTCTGATTCTTTTTTCAAAATTAAAAATACTATTTCGAGAGCTTTATTGTGAAACTAGTAATATAGTGGATCTACGACAAAAAAGCTCGTCTACATAGCTTTCGCAATTACACTGACCGTTAATACAAAACGACACGCAAGACGAGTTAATTCATAAATTCGCATTGCATAATCTCACGAGCATACAACACATGTGGTCTCTCGTCTTGAATGAATGACTTATTTTTTAACACTACCTCTAACACTTGACTTTACTTTTAATTTAATTTTAATTAGTTATCAGCAGTTCAACTTTGTAAGAAGTCTGACACAGTACACGAAAACAAATATTAATAAGTTTTTAATAAAGTAGTTAAGTCCGTTTTTAAGATTGGATTATTTTCCAAGCCTACTTAGCTCAATACGCCAGTCACCTTTTAATCGGAACAATGGTCAACTTAAAAAGATCAAATTAACATTATTTTTTATTTACAAAGATATGTATATTATATATTCAATTTGAGTTACGAGATTACTAAACACATAGTCCTTTATTTACTTAATTTATAGTTTTTTAAATTAACCTAAATATATATCTATCCTTGACTTGTCTCAAACCGTGTTTTTGTAGTAGAATTTTACACTGATAATACTAACTCAAGTATAGATTCTGACTTGAGTTACGTCTTAAAGTACAGCCTAAAACTTTTATATTATTATCTAGGACCTAGCGTTCGCCGCGGGTTTACCTACGTTAATATCATGTGTATATTATGACTAGCTTCTGCCAGAGGCTTTGCTCGCAGTCTTTTTGTTTTTTACACCTTCGGTTACATAATTGGACGTTTCGTAAAGATCCCTAATTTTAAAAATATAATATCACCTTTAACCTTCCTCGATAAATGTAATATGTAACACTTAAAGAAATTTACAAATCGGACCAGCGGTTACTGAGATTAACGCGTTCAAACAAACAAACAAAGTCTTCAGCTTTATAATATTCTAGTATAGACAATAGTTATGAAGAAATAAAAGTCGTTAGTACTCGTTATGACATAAGCTAGTATAAACTAGTGAAACTCGTTTCAAAATCGATTCAGGCATAAAACACAGACAGACAGACAAAATGTCTATAATACCGTATTTACTTAAACAATCGTTTAGGAAATTAATTCAATTTGTGTTTAAAAGACCAATAACCACGGGGTTTAGAGAAGGCACAGTGTACGTTCGAAATTTAAATTTAATCGTGTTTTCTTTTATTTTGATTTTCATTTGCTTAAAAGTAATAATAAATTATAACGGCGGATGTTTTGCAAAATATGAATGGACCGGAAGACAATCATTGTCGATTAACATGTGTGAGACCCATGCGAATTATTCTCAGACGTATTATTAGGTATGTCTTAATAGATGTTATGTTAGTTAAGCTAATTTTTATAGCGAGCGTCAAGATCTATATATAGACAATTTTAATAACTGATTTTTCGTTTGTATTAAGTCTGATATTTTTTAACATCTGTTAGAGACTGACGAGTTGAGACACTTGCCAAGCTTTGTGCTTTTGACGAGGACGACATGCATTACGCATATCGCTAGCTGGTTATGTGGGGTCGACCTTCCAAAGTTACTCTCAGAGTAGGAAGGAAAACCCATTAAAACCTCCCAGGCGTTCTCACATTTACACCGTTTGCAGTGGCTAAGGGCTTTATATTTCAAGTTTATCATTTGATGATAATGATTTCTTGCCAGCGTTTATGTTAAATGTTAAAGAAAAACATTGTATATACAAACTCGTGTTACTGCAAAAATAGAGAAAGACTGAAAATTAATGTGTTGCAATTGATTTCAACATAGTTTTTTTATACGATAGGAAAGCAAACGATCATACAGTTCACTTATAATAAGCGATGGACACCTCCGAGATCAGTAGATCTAGAAGACGCGTTGCCAACCTTAAGGCTTTATTTTTATTTCGAGTATTCGGAAATTCATAGACTGAAATCGAAACGCGCATCACGACTTTTCCATCTATGAACGGTAGTACGTGAGCCCACAAAACTTATTATATTAGGAGTTCTTCCCACCACATTTAATACTCGAAAATGATGTGTCTTTGACATTCATCTGGCCACAGGCAGCAAGTACCCGAGGCAGAACACAAATTAATTATTTTTAAATGCAACTACGTTCCGACCGGGACTCGAACCCGGTGCTCTGGCGTCGCGGTTACTTTACACAACCGCCAGGCTACAGAGCCAGAGGTCATAGCACTTATGCGTTATCCTAAAACACTTATAATATCAAGTCAAAATGATGTTATGCACTTATTCGTAGTTTATGGAAACTTCTAAAAAAAATACATATGAATTAAACGACTGGTAGGTATAACGACTACACATGAACGAGACAGAAATATGCCGAAAATTCAGAGAGTGCTCATACTAATAGAGGATAAAACATTACCCTCTTTCGAAGTTGCCGGGTACAATTGTGCTCTCAGAAGTAGCTATCACGCCCTAATTAAGGTGCGGTCCTAAAACTCCAGTTTGTCACATTCGTATGCAAATTGTTTGAAACGTATTTAATTTAACCCGCAAATACCGCAGTTTAAATACTGGCCGTTTTCTACAATCATAACGAATACATTTTTAGGGTTCAACATTTTAATTACATATTTTATACAGAGTGTTTGAGGACTGCTCCCGAAAACGAAGATGGATGTAGTACTAATGACACCTTAGATGAAGGGACGGAAAAAATCGATCTTGACTAAAAAAAGACATATTTTTAACACATTTTATCAGCATTATATACGCTACATCTTGTAAGTACAGCTAAATAAAAGATACTTAGTTACATAAAAAATACATTACTTTATTAAAAAAAAGAACCAGCAATTAAGTATATTAACAAAAACAGTTGGACTAACATGATGGAGCGAAAGAACGCTAATAAAACGTTTCGAAAATATAATACTTTTTTTAGTCAGGATCGAATTTTATTCCGTCCCTTCATCAAAGGTGTCATTAGTACTATCACTTGTCTTCGTTTTCGGGAGCAGGCTTCAAACATCCTGTATACACTTTTAATTTAAATAGAAGTTTGATTTGAATAGAAATATCATCAGTGAATTAAGAATTGTGTCCGTTGCTAAATCCATTAAAAAAATTATATGTTATTAATTCATTAATCGAACTAGCAAATACTAAAAAATTCGAAATAAAAGTGTATATTTTTATGTCCGCAAACACAAAACCACAAAATCATAAATATTTATGAGCTTTTCTTTCACCTATCTTTTACTATTCGAGCCAAATTTGCGGAAAAACTGTTGTATTATAGTAATGTCCATTTTCAAACAGGAAAATTTACTACTGAAGGAAAATCGTATATAATACGTAATTTTCAAAATGTTTCATATTAGCATATGAATAACAAGTACGAAACGACACTTGTTCCAATCCAATAAATTCTGAAACGTAGGCTATGTAACGAAACCTCCCATTTTGCGTCGATCAAAGAAAAAGCAAGAACAAAACAGCTTTAGGTAACATGAAAGGCGTTTGAAATAAAATTTTGAATTAAAAGTAAACATTGGAGCGCGGTAATTCCGTGGAGCGTAGGTTGTACGAACTTCAAATGATTTTTAATGGCTACCTGCTTGTAGTTAAACGTTTAGAATACGTATGGGGCCATGAAAAAGGATATTTTGTGTAATTATAAAGAAAATGTGCACAACATGCCACTGTTCGTTTTGACTTAATAAATTATATAATTTGGTTTATAGTTATCTTGTGAGATAATTAAAAGTATGTTGTTTTAATATCAATTTAAGTATTTTAATAACATATTTCCCCTTTCAATTTCATTAGTAGATATGTTTGAATTGCATTGTGTGTTATAGTAACTTTAAACTTAAGTAACTTTTTTTTTCGCCAACTTTATACAATTATTAATTATTAAGATAATAATGGATTTTCTTGATTTCTTCTTTTTTGCGAAGAATTGAATCAAAAAGTCTATATATAGACCATTTTGTACAACAATAATTGAGATAGGTATAGATTCTATTTTTAAATGACCATAATTACTTATCACGTCACTATAAGACATGCCATTCGTTCAAAAAGAATTTATTATCTAAACGCTTTTGATATTAATTTATAATTTATTGTAATCTAACAAGCCTCAAAAGATTATATTCATTAGTAAAGAGGATAATAATAGAACATATTAAAAATCGCTTCCACTTGTAAAATCGCGAGTTTCGTGGCCCGCTAGTTAATGTTTTGTATTAATTAACACAGTATAATTAAAGTGGCGTGGAAAATACTGGCTGGGCTTCTAAGTTTTTCCTTCCTAAGTACATATAATGTTACCTCGGAGTCCTAAAACAAATAAAATTCTTTTTTTTTTAATTTTTAATGTAGGTATTCTATGGAATTTGTTAAAAATATTTTTGTTTTAACGTTATCCGGGTTACTGTTAAAATGTATTTCAATAAATGTAACGGTATTAAATGTGAGATGTGTTTGTCTATGACATCGTAGCTGCTAAGGACGTGGTCTAATTCTGGTTCGCCTTTATTTTGACGTTCAAAAGTTTCATAATTTGTTGCTACTTAAACTATTATTATTTCATCTATTTGTCATAAAGGCGTAAGACATTATATACCTAAAAATCCAAAACACCTTCAAAAAAAATGCAATACTTCGTTTATTTAAGTATGTAATATATATATTAATAAATGGCTTTATTCAAGAACTCAGCCGAATACACACCACATAAAACCCAATTTTAACCTTTCCTCTTTATGAGTGAAAACAAAATATTAGCATCTAACTCATAACAACTGCTTACTAACGACCTCTGATAAAATGCTTCAAATTAATAAGGGATCGTGATAACGCCGAGTGCTGAGGTAATTATTTTATATTGTCGACAGTTTGTATTATTCAAAATTGTTACAATACCGTATCTTTGTTAGTGAAATTTAATTTTCTCTCGAAACTGAGGTAGTTATGAAATTCTCAATGACGGCTCTTAGAGATTTAGTATTCTGAAAATATTGTTTGTATGATTTTGGCGCCAGTAAAACATCTTTATTGTTCCAAGTTGTGTCTAAATTGTTCTGGAGATACGTCTATATACATAAAAAGAGTTAGCTACTCCGTTTATAGCTCAAACACCACTGAACCGATTTTAATGGTTTAAGAGTTTTTATCTACTTGTTAAGTTTCAATTAATGAAACCCTACCGCAAATAACTGAATAACTTGAAAAAACCAGGAAAAATTTTTTTAGTATAGAGACAATCACATATAACAGTTGTTAGGGCTCCGCTCCCGAAAACGAAGACAGATGATAGTACTTATGACACCTTTGATGGTGATAACCTGACTAAAAAAAAAATATATTTTAAAACGTTTTATTAGCGTTATTTCGCTCCATCATGTTAGTCCAGCTGTTTTCGTTATCATGTTTCATTGCTTGATATTTTTTTTTAGTAATGTATTTTCTATGAAACTATTGTTTCATTTAGCTGTACTAACTAAAATATGTTGCTTTTTAATCGCGTTCGATTTTTATCCGGTCCATCGTCAAAGGTCTCATTAGTACTATCATCTGTCTTCGTTTTCGGGAGCGATCTCCTAACACCCTGTGTATATATAGATACATACATAGATATAATCATGGATTTTTCCGTAGAGGCTTTCCACTTGCTACGGTCCTGACTTCTTTAACTAGCAGTTCTTTGACAAACAGGTTAACACTCTGTGGTACTGTCTTATTCAAACAATCCACATCTTACCTCTCAATCGATTCACGCCTCGTATTTACAAGTAAATCTCAAAAATCAGGCGTCGAAACGAGAAATTACTATTTCATTCCCATGCGCGCCTCGATTTTTGTACACTCGCCGGATCCCGAATTACAAACGAGGGGATCAAACTAATGGGATTCACGGCTAGATTGTACCGGGATTATTCTGTAAAAATTACGCTCTCCCAACCCTATTTTTATGACCATTGTTTTACGAATATCACAGCTATCCCGAAGAAATAAAGCATACAGTTTAAGACGAATTTCATTTTTGTGATGAACAAACGTACACCTGACTCTGGTTTTTCATTGCGATACGTAATTAGTTTTTGATAAGCGCGCCTTTGGTACATTCAAGTTTTATTCGTGCTAATACTACGAATATTAGATGTTTCGTATCCATATAAATATGATGAATCGTAAATAACTCTAAAAAAACGTTTTAAAAATGTGACTTTTTTACAGTCAGGATCGAATTTTTTTTCCATCCCATCATCAAAGGTGTCATAACTACTATCACCCGTTTTCGGCTTCGGCAGTAGTTTTCAAACATCCTGTATATAAACGAAGATCGTGTATGTGTCATTGCGAACTCAGGCTCTATTTGAGCCAATATTATGAAAATTTGTATTATTCGTTAACCCCACAGATGTTAATATGTCATGACATTCAGAGGAAATTCCATGGGTCTTTTAGTATTAGTCTATTTTTGTAAACCTTTTAATAAGCTTAAATGAATATTTTAATTAGCGAGACTTTAAAGTCTATATTAAGATATATTTATAATCTAGCTTCTGCTAATGGCTTCGGTCGCATTTAATTCGATTTTTACACATTATTGGACTTTTCGTAAGAATTTTTCGATAAATTTACATTCCAACACTGAGAGAATTATTCAAATCGGCCTAACGGTTTCTGAGATAGACGCGTGCAAACAAACGAAATCTTCAGCTTTATAATATTAGTATAGATAAGACTAAAATAACTTTAATAAACTACTATGATAACAATCTTCGAACTAAGTATCCACATTACTTTTGGAACTGACTAGGAAAGGCTCTATAAATCTAAGGTATGTACACAATTTAATATACAAAAGTTTACTGAGGCTCTAAGTAATACCTAAAAACATTCGGCGTATGAAAATCGAGATAAATATCCGGGAAAATCTAATAGATAGTTTCAAAAAATTCATCTTATAACAAGCTACATTACATATAACTTAAAAACAGGACCTATAAAAATTACAATATTACACAAGTTATCATGAAAGTACATTTTATCAATCAACAAATTCGAAGATATTAAATTGTAGATTTCTTAAATTTCAGTCGAAAATCTAATATTTTTTTATGGCAAACGAGTATACAGTTCACTAATAAGCGACTCCTGTCGCCCATGGTCACGAGCAGCACTGTAGAACTAAGAGACACGTTGCCTACTTAAAACCTTTTTATTTTTATTATGAGTGTTCAGAGATTCATAGATTGACGACGAACCGT
>JAOSYY010000010.1:9195691-9226212 GCA_025727935.1 Hebomoia glaucippe
AATAATAACGCTTACTAATTACAATTTGATATAACAAAAACCTTAGCCACAGCAGCGCGTGGCCAGGTCATCTAGTAAATATATAAAATTTGGGGTTGTATGTATTTTTATATGCTGTATCTTAAAAAGATTAAAACAAGAATGTTCGTACATAAATTAAAAAAAAATTAAGGGTGAACAATCCTTATCACTAGGGGCATGAAAAATAGATGTTATCCGATTCTTAGACGTACTGAATACGCATATAAAATTTATTAAAAATCGGTAGAGCCGTTTCGGAGGAGTATGGGAACATTGTGATACGAGAATTTTATATATTAGATTAGCCGATCCGTCAAACTCTATTTGCCAAAATATAGAATGTATGACATCAAGGCTATGAACAAATTTGAATATACAGGGTGTTAGGGGACCGCTCCCGAAAACGATGACAGATTATAGTACTCATGACCCCTTTGATGCTGTTCCAAAAAAAATCGACAATGACAAAAAAAGACATATTTTTAATACTTTTTATTGCATTATTTACGCCCCATCACGTTCATAAAAAATACATCACTTTAATAAAAAAAAAATGAAGCACGATAACAAAAAGAGCTGGACTAACAAGATAGAGCGAAGTAACGCTAATATAACGGTTTAAAAAATATATTTTTTCTTGTCAGTATTAATTTTTTTTCCAAAGGTGTCATTAGTACTATCATCTGTCTTCGTTTTCGGGAGCGGTCTCCTAACACCCGTTATTGTTTTCGTACTAAAATCGCCATTAAAAATGCTGGATAGGGGAAGACTTTATCAATATCAGTCGTGCCGTTTCAGAGGAAACAAAGAGCGTGATGTGAATGAATATACGCGCCCAAAAATCCTTTTGTACCACCATCTATAATTAAATGCATAAATTACTTTTAGTGACGGCTCCTTTACAAAGATATCAATTATATATTTTTATACTTGAGCGATGCAGCCGAGTTTCACGTTGAAACTGCTGAATTGATTGTAATGAATTTTTGTAATAGGTTACGAATCGTAGACGCGGATAAAAGGTTTTGTTTTTCTAAAATTTAGGGCTCGCGAAGCGGATAAAGTACTAAATAATTGAAAGCACTTATCACAATACTACAGAGTAATGTCTATTACAGCATAATTTAATATAGCGGTTCGAATGTTAGCACATGTGTTCAGTTCACGACAAAACAACGACATTAAAATCGCATGTCCTTGGCAACATCCTACATCCGCTTCTCACACTCAGCTCAATCTTCAAGTAAAATAGGATTCATTGACATTAAAAATACGCCGTGTGTATTTGTAATGGATAAAAAAAGTACATTAGTAAATATAAGACAGACTAAATATGTCAATCGCAAATGAGGCGAGCGTATTTAAATTAAAAAAATCCTATTTCAAATTTCGAAGCTGTCATGGCGCGATTAGATTTTTATGTGCATCTAGTGTTTGAAAAATACTTGTCAGATATGTATCGTAATCGTATACTAGGAGTGGCACGCGATTTCGCTCGTTAATTTCATATAATGATAATAGAAATTAATCTCGTGAGAGCCGAGAAGGTTAGCAAGTACTTGGACTAGGCTCACGAGATAACCGCATTGTGGGATGTGGATTCGACGATCACTGTCCCTATAGTCGTTAGCGTGAATGGTCTCATAGCGAAGAGTCTTGACCAACATCTCAAAAGTCTCTCGCTAGATAGTTGAATCAAGGGACAGATGCAAAAAGCTCCTGGACTCAACACGAATTGTCAGACGGTTTCCTTATCTGCGGCCCTAACCATCGGTATGGGCCAAGCTCCGCTGCTGGTGGTTTTCCAGATTAGGTTTTTATATAATTTTTATTTTTGTATTTTACTTTTATATCTGTTTTATAAGAAACCTAACCAAAATATATGAGAGAAATAAAAATGAAATGGATTAACTCCTTATGACATTACATATAGTAGAGAAACAGACAGACAGAGTGGCAAAAATGTAATAAATTATTTCTGTTATAAGTATTATTTTTGTCGTTGTAGGCCTACACAAAATAGCTCTATTGTGATATTTAACACACTCTTTTTTACACTTTCACGATTAAAATTTTCTTGTGATGTTTCCTATAATTATTTTCCAAATGTTTTCAGTTATTATAATTGGGATTTGATTTTTTTAAAGTGTTTAAAAACGGTACTTAACTCTATTTTAAATGCTAAGTTTAATACATTTTTTAGGCAAATGCGTCACCCGCTTGCAACCCAAAAATCCGTTTCATAATCAACTAATCATCTCCTTGCGGACAGCGTTCAAAGGGCCCATTAATAAATAATTTGGGTACTAAATCGGCTTCTGTGCGAAGGGATTTAGAGGCCACGTGTGGGCCATTAATGTAATGAGCCTTGGAATCTTTCCTCGCGCTACAATTATCTAAATAAGTGATATAAATTATCAAGTTCAATATGGAACTCTTTAATCTTGTAGATAAATTGTAACGGCTATATCAGTTCTATTTTCAAATTTGAATACTTAATAAAATCGATATTTATCTAGGCTTTTTAGGACTAGATACTTTATTCGCTTCACAGTGAACGTACGTCAAAATTTTGTATATAAAGTAAACTTTTACAACTGAGTTGTTTTTTAAATCGTAACTGTTGACTCTCACGAAATTGAAAAAAAAAACAGTCATTACACCTACAGTAGCATCTATTTTCATAATATATAACAAATATTCGTGAACGTAATATGATTGAAAAAAATCTTAAGAAACCTCCAACGACAAATCATGAAAGTCTAAGTATAGCTTAGATCCACCGGATGTTGTCAGCTTACAAATGTTCACATCAAAATCTACACATTCGATGAGGAGTTCCGATGTCACAGACAGACACGACAAACTTAACACAGCTCTTTTTACGCGACAGGAAAGCAGACGAGCATATAGTTCACCAATACTAAGCAATACCTGTCGCCCATGGACACCTCCAAGATCAGTAAATCCTTGACGACGCGTTGCCAACCTTAGAGCTTAGCCATATTACATCATGTGTAATTTTCAATGACGATCTGTCGCCGGCCTTATTTATTATTATTTCTAGTATTCAAGCTCTTTTTAGACTACACAGTATTCTATACAACCATTAAGACTTACTTACAACTGCTCTTAAACCTTCAGCTTAACTCCGCTTAAAAACATAAGTGTATATTTCGTCATTATTAGTCATTCTTAAATGCGAGATGACTGCGCCTATGACCCGCGGATCTTAAATCTTAACCCTATTAGAATCTTCCTGTCCAAATTGGGTTGAGAAATAAGCGGTCAGATGAAACGTCGGCGACTTCTGACCAATGAGAGTCAACTTTAGTGACTGATGGTAACGATTGGACGTCAAGCTGATCGATTTGCATTTATGTACTTGGATTTAAGTATCATGGTTAAAATTCTTGAGAGCATTCTTGTTTTATGTGATCGATGGGTCAACGAATGTTCAGCTCACCTGATGGTAGTACGAGGGAAAAAGGGGGGTAAAAAATGGTGGTAAGCGATTACCGTCGTTCACGGACATTTGTGTAGCCCAGGAGACCAGCGTTTGAGGTAAATAGCTTCAGAAAACCTACCGTTCCTTATGAGAAACACAAGATTAAGGCAATCAATGTCTTTTTCTCTTTTAATTTGACGATTAACCTTACTAAAATTAAATAAAATAATCTAAAAAGATTTTTTAAACTTTAATAACTCTACAAAAATACTCTATGTATTATAATTGATTATTTAATCAAACTGAAATGAATTAAGACTTCTCTTGGCATACCAGCGTTAAGTACTGAAACGAATTAATAAGATATAAAAATATATCTTCAAAGACAAAGCGTCTTAGATAATAGCATCGGTAACGACTTTGGCCTCAATTGCAGTCTCCCACGGGATTTGGTTTCAGAAAGATTTTATTATTCGACCACTTGTTTTGTGACCTTATGATGGTCAAGTTATAATTGTAGTTAAGACGGGATCTTTGCGTCTATAATTTGACAAACACCTACTGTTTTAAGTGGCTGATAGATTGTAGAAGCTCTTATTCATTAATTTTTATTTGTTTGGGGACTGCTACCGAAAACGAAGACAGGTGATAGTACTAATGACACTTTTCATGTAGAGACAATAAAATTCGATCCTGACTAAAAAAAAACGTATTTTAAAAACGTTTTATTAGCGTTATTTCGCTCCATCATGTTAGTACAGCTGTTTTTGTTATCATGCTTCATTGCTGGTTCTTTTTTTTTAGTATAGTAATGCATATTTTATATTAAAAAACTATCATTTCTTTTAGTACTTACAAGATGGAGCGTAAATAATGCAAATAAAAAGTGTTAAAAATATGTCTTTTTTTAGTCAGAATCGATGTTTTTTACGTCTCTTCATCAAAGATGTCATTAGTACTATCACCCGTCTTCGTTTTCGGGAGCACTCCCCAAACGTATACAAATTGATTTACATATGACATAAATTCTATATATGTATATAAATTGCAAATTTGTGTCATACTAGTTTTTAAAACTAAATCCATCTAACATCTCACGACAAGACTTCATTAAGAAGAACACTAGTTAGGATTTCGAAATATGTACTAATATAATAAAACTGAAGAGTTAGTTTGTTTGAACGTTTTTATCTCAGCAAGTGCTTGTCTTGTTTAAAAGTCTTTCAGCGTTGGATAGTACATTTATCGAGAAAGGCTATAGGCTATATTATATGTTTTTTTAAATAGGGATCCTTACTAAAAGTCCAATAATATAACCCAAGGTGTACTAATCGAAATGAACGCTAACGAAGGTACTGGCAGAAGCTAATCGTTTACAAAGTTATCTTAAATTTGTCCGTCCATCTGTACATGACCGCAAAATTTCAGTAATAATATAACAAATTTTAAAATCTTGAACTTGTATCATTCACAAAACCCTTTACAAAAAACTTAGTCTTTTTAACAACTTCTGAGCGTTCTATTAAAGGCTGGCTTATTCTGTATGTCACCCTTCACATCTAAGATACCTCCCACCAGTGCTGCCTTGGTAAAAATACTCAGACAATTGCGTCCAATTGAGATTCTGCCCTGAGAAAACATTCAATCTCGCACAATTAACACCTCTTAACCCGTTCCGCCGTTCGCACGACAATCAGCAAGCACTCTGTACAAATTAATCACGTCTATGGTTTTCAATATTCTGATAACCATAGAATTCCCATTGAGAAAAGGCCACGTGTCCTTCAACGGGCTTGTTTGGATACCGTTTGCCTCTACGAGATAGCTTCGATGAGGAAAAGAAAATTCTAATTGCAAATATGGTTATATTTAATTGCGATTTGGTAACCACTCTTTCAGTACACAAATCAATAACAGACAGAGAAAATATTATTATTATAAATTTATGAATTTCCGAATACACAAAATAAAAATAAAATAAGGCTTTAAGGTTGGCAACGCGTCTAGGTCTACTGATCTTGGAGGTGTCCATGGGCGACAGAAATCGCTTAATATAAGTGAACTGTATGTTCGACTTCCAATCGCATAAAAAAAAAACTTTTTTTTTCACAAACTAAAAAATCATTTAATCGCAGTAGATGTCTTGTTAAAACATTATAACGATTTAAAAAAGCAAACAATAAGAGTCTTGTTTGTATTTTGTTTCCATTTAGTCATCGTTAAGGAAAGGCTGTTTTTGACAAAAAGCACATTTAAGTTTGCCCAATACGTTTTAGAAGCTAAAAAACTAAAACAAAACGATCGAAACCGTCACAAGAATGACCTTTATCCCAATTTTATCGTCTCAAAAGTGTTCACACAGCGTCTATGAATGAACTACGATTTAATTAAACTAGATGTTAGATCAATTAAAGTAGCAGATGACAAACAATGTGAGTAAGCATGCGTGGGCGGCGTGATTCCGTGGGAATCGTCCTAGATCGCCACAAGTTTATTAGACGTGGGCTAGACTGATGGATTCGCTCACAAAAACATTATTTTTATGAATCACTATTTGGATACATAACGCAGGAAGGAAATTTATTATCACCCAACCAGAGAACCAAAAAGATTATCGTAGGCTTTACGTTATTTACTTAAGAAGAATACACGGTTAATTATTAAATTAGCTGAAAAAAAATGCACTACTAAATATTGTAAATTTAATAGTAGGTATTTTTTTGTACTATCACTGGTTTTAGTTTATTATTTATGAATATATAGTATTCAATAAATAATCAATATGAATTTTGGTCTTTTTCCATTTATATATTTAGTATATATATAAAAAGGCGTGTTAATTACACTATTTATAACTCAAGAACGGCTGAGCCAATTTGGCTGAAAATTGGTGGGGAGGTAGCTTAGGACCAGGAGACGGACATAGGATTATCTGTTTTTGTTTATCATAAAGATACTTTTTATTTATATTTATATTTTTATTTTTTTAGAGATTAAGAATTAACAAAAGAAAATGTGTTGTCAATCTGGCTTTTAGGAAAAACAATACATGAATTTTCATCGTCGAGTACTCGAAATGAATATAAAAATAGACCGACAGTCCCCGGACCCTAAATAATGTTGCTACCCTCAAATGATTACAAGCTACTGGACTTTGGGGTGATATGAATGATAAATCTTAAATTAGTCGTAAACTATCCAGGTTTAGGCTTTGCAGAAATATAGTTATTAGCAAAATTATTAGTTTACACAGTGAACTGAAGACGAGACAATTTATCATTAAGATAATTTTGGAAAATAAATAACGAGGCTATGTTTTGACAGATTACCTACCTGTTCATCGATTGTAAGAATTGAAAATTCATCCATACTAATATTATAAAGCTGAAGAGTTCGTTTGTTTGAACGCGCTAATCTCAGGAACCGCTGGTCCGATTTGAAAAATTCTTTCAGTGTTGGATAGTACATTTATAGAGGAAGGCTGTAGGCTATTATATTTTCAAATTGTGATATATTTATATGGCAAAACGAAGTTTGCTGGGCCAGTTAGTGTTTTATAAGTACTAGCTGAGCCAGCAAACGTCTTTTTGCCACATAAATATATAGGGGATAAAAATTTGGGGTTGTATGTAATTTTATAGGTTGTATCATAAAAAAAATAAAACAAATATTGCAAAAAAGTAAAATAAATTAGGAACATGATAAATATAATAGATTGTAGCCGATTCTTACACCTCGTAAATATGCATATAAAATTTCATAAAAACCGGTCGTGCCGTTTCGGAGGAGTATGGGAACAAACATTGTAACATGAGAGTTTTATGAGATAAATTGTGCGCAGACAAAACCGCAAAGCGCCGTCTGTTATTTATTATCGCTTCCTAAAACAACCTAATCATTTGACGTAAAAACCATTCGAATCCTTACCTAGCTTCTAACCACGATAGTCAACTAATTAACTACAATAATCGACTTCCTCTATTAGCGTTCAGAGAAAAGATTAGGCAATAATTAAAAACATTGTTATGTGACATACGTTTGAAATAATCCGCGCCCAGGAAGACGTGACCCCACACGACCCACGTTTTCTGGAATTCCACGAATAAACAGACTTTTGTATGAAATAAAGGCCTCTATTCAAGATATACCTAGACAGCCTGTCACCACGATAAAGGAGGTAGATGTGTGCACCCGATTTTCGATCTTATAATTAACGATATAGCGATTAGGAAGGCGTGTAAACTTATCGTATTATGTATGAAATTCTTTGAAGCGATAACTGATTCCCGATTGTTGTTGGAACTAAATGAATGAACGCTTTATAATTAATAATTGGTTAGTAATATCAGTTTTATCGTGTAACTGTGAAACAATGCATTTATGAGTACACTCGCGCACATATTCGTTTTTGGTTAATATAAGCGATTGAAAAAAATATTTTTTTTTTTTCAACCGCTTATTTTTTTAACATCTGCTCAACAGTTAAGAGGGCAGAAATCGATTACTAGAACATTAAACGTAAAATATACATAATTAATTTTTTTAAGAAACTTGTTTGTTTCATAGAACGTCAGTAACTATGATTTCGATTTTTAGAAAAACACTGTAAATTTTTTTCGATGGTTAAAATTTTGGATGCCTTTCTGAGAATTTTGATTATAGGTACTAGCTAAAGTTTAGAAGTCATTTGGATTAAATATAAAAAATTCTCACCGTTTTACAAAAAATTACACAATAAATGTCGAATTTCGATCGCTGGATGATCTAGTATGCACGCTTCCTTTGAATTCTAGACTGTGGGTGAGTGGGTCGATTGTAACCAATAAAGATGTACTCACTGACTGATCAGATGCCGGCCACCCAGTTAGCGTAATCCAATATCACCGATCAATATGAGATATAAAATATAGCTATAATTCTTGATGAATCAAATTCCATTGTATGTAAATTGTACGTTAAGTAAAGTATAATATAGTGTATGCAGATTATCGATTTGCTTTCTAAAGACAAAATCTGACGTAGAAGTTAAAAATTAAAAGTTAAAAATATATACAAAGAAATCATTGATTCTTTAAATTAACGCGTTAAATATTCAAGGGTTGTCAAAATGTACTTTTTTTAAATGTTAAAAATGTTGTATTGTACGTTGGGTTTTTCACATCGTCTGTGAACAAAAAAATAGGTATTCAAAAAATGTTGAACGGTAATTCAGGACTCGTTAGAACCAACATTCGTCACGAACATGATACGATCTTATTATCGAGCAGTAAAACACTGCATCTCACCACAACGTGATAATAATTGCAATAAATTGAGTAATAATTGAGTGATACCTATTTGTGGGCGCGGATGCCGGCAGGGCGCCACTCGGCACTCGCTGTGAATGGCGCCACTGCATACGGCTGCTATCATACTAGCTGTTACCCGTGACTTTCGTCTAGATTATAAAATTCCTGTATTTACGAAGCGAAACATCTTCGAAAGTGACAATACGGCATCACGACACAACCCAGCATCACAGTTTTGAACTTCCTACGAGTATTGATTTGAAAATCTTAGATTTTAATTAATCTTACAAAAGAAGGTTCACATCTGTCAAGTGTAGTCTGTACAGACGATTTTGCTTAACCCTTAATCTACTGTCGTAAATATACAATCATGTATGTAACAGTAGTTTGCCTATACTATTTTGAGGGTCTAGCGGTTGTGTAAAACAACCGCGACACTAAAGCACCGGGTTCGAGTGCCAGTCAGAATGCAGTTGCATTTAAAAATATGTAACCTATATCAAAAACACAGGCATTTCGAGTATTAAATGTGGTGAGAGGAACTCCTAATAATTTATAAGTTCCGTCCGGGTCACGTACCACTGTTCATAGATGGAAAAGTCGTGAAGAGCTATGCGCGTTTCGATTTCAGTCTATGAATACTCGAAATAAAAATAAATAAGGCCTTAAGGTTGGCAACGCGTCTTCTAGATCTACTGGTCTTTGAGGTGTCCATGGGCGACAGAAATCCCTTAATATATTAGTGAACTGTATGTTCTCATTCGCCTTCCTATCGCATAAAAAAGAACTATAGAAAAGTTCACTAACCATTCTATTATCTCTACGGAATTATGAAATTAACAATGACAATTTCGTTCCTTTTAAATCGGTCGCGACAATACATCTTTTCCTTCTCTACGATCTAATCTATGTCAACATACGAAGATAAACCTATGAGGTTCATGACTTTATTTCGTATTTTATAAATGTTTGCTAAGTTTTATCAAAATTGTGATTTTAAAAATACCCTACGATATATTCATCTATACATGATGTATGGGGACTGCTCGAAACGAAGATGGGTGATAGTACTAATGACATCTTTAACGAAGAAACGAAAGAAATCGATCCTGACAAAAAAAACCTATTTTTAATACTTTTTATCAGCATTATTTACGGTTCATCTTGTAAGTACAGCTAAACGAAACGATAGTTTCATAAAACGTACCTTACTTTAGTTAAAAAATAACCAGCAATGAAGCATGATAACAAAAATAGCTGGACAAACGTGATGGAGCGAAATAACGTTAATGAAACGTTTTATAAATATGATTTTTTTGTCGCGATCGTGTTTGTTTCCGTACCATCATCAAAGGTGTTATGAGTATCACCTGTCTTCGTTTTCGGGAGCAGTCCCCAAACAGCCTGTATATACATTGGGACGTCTGTAAAAACCCTACATACTATTTTTAGGACATCGCGCAAGATTAACTAATGATAAAGAAGAGACGACCACTAAATAACCGCAGTAATTATCCAAACTGATAAGAATTATGTCATATTTATATATAGGACTTGTAGTAAGTAAAATAAGAACAACATAACAAACCTATAATATCTACATCAGTTCGGAATTTACCACCATTATTAAAATACCATGCACGACCCACTAAATCATCAAATTAATGAATAAAAATATCAAGATTGTGGTTTCAATTTCCTTATTTATGTCAAATTTTAATTAACAGGATAGCTATGTGTTATTTGACGTAGTGTTAAAATAACCCTCATTAAAGAAATCGTCTAATTAATTATTAAAATAGTGAATATTTTTATGTTTGGTGACCCTGAAAGTTTACAATTACGTATGGTACAAACATAAGCTTTTAGAGATTGGCTTATTTTAGAGATTAATTGTGTCTATTCAATGAAATTAAATTATCTTAAAATAATCATATATATTTGTATACGGGGTGTTTGGGTACTGCTCCCGAAAACGAAGACGGGTGACGACTAATGACACCTTTGATGAAGGGATGGAAAGCAAATCGATCTTGACTAAAAAAAGATATAATATATTTTTCAAACTTTTTATTACTATCACTTGTCTTCGTTTCCGGGAGCATTCCCCAAACATCCTGTATAGGCAAGTGAAGCCACGGAAAAAAGCCAGTATGTCAAATATACGTACGCCTTAAATACCTATTTATTGTGTAAAACATTATCAACAATATTTGCTGCTTCATTGCAAATCAAAAGTTTGAAATAATTTTAATTGAATTAAAGAAATTTGAGAATACAATAGCAAGTGTTTCATGAATGTGATAATACTAATGCTCTTTTAATCCAAGTAATTAACAAATTAAAGTCATATCTTGTAGATAACACAATCCTTTAGAAATTGTTAATCACGTGTTATCATGTGTTATTTATTTCTTAGAGCGCTTGAGCTATACCTTTGTATTAAAAAAAACTATTTATCTATCCCAATAAATAAAATGAAAGTGTCTTTATAATATGAAACATGTTATAAATGCACTCATCCAGTATTAATAACAGAAACACGATTAACAAATCTCTTATCGCTGATCAAATGGATCTATGAAATTACCAGAATGATCTTGACGTGACATTCAATGACAGATTATAACGCGTAATATAAACCTGGTTTTATTTCTGAAAAATAATTAGAATTCCAGATAATATTACGAATCTCATAGTTTTACCTGCAAATGTTACATTAAAAATTAATTAGCACGATTAAAAATATGGACCTGGCTAATAATATTATTTATCCGATAATTAGTTAGTTTGTTCCGTAAACTCGTTTTAAATAGGCAGAGCAAGTGACTCCAGAATACAATTCAGGTTCAGTTTACTAAATCTTTTTTTTTTTTATTTATATTATACCGACGCCCATGGGCATTTACAAGAGCAGGGGACTTGGTTACGCGTTGCCAGCCTTTCAAAAAGGAATAGGCTCGTCTTTGAAAGTTTGGGAAAATCTCCGGCGAATGCTGAATTTAAAATGAAAGCATTTAATTTAATTACCAATTTTATGATTTCACTAAACGTCCGAGTATATTTTAAATCCGCTCATCACTTAGAGCGGCGTGTAACACAGGAAGCAATATTACAATTGGCGTCGTCGACAAATTACTGCGCCCGCGCCGGACGACGGTCATTGATTCCTGAACTGCGCTGGCGCCGCTTTCGTTTCCATTTTTTTTTTTATCTGTGAATCACGCTCTGTCATCTATGACAGATGAGTCACAATTGTCTATTAAGAATAGAGGTCAGTGTGATGATTCTGTTCATTCATTCTAAAGCGATGGATTTTATCATATGAATGCAATAAAAAAAAATATAGATGGATTTTAGTGAATGGCAGTAATGTGCGGCTTCAGTCTATGAATTTCCGAAATATTTAGGAAGAAAAAATCTAGTCTAACAGATAGAAAGTCTAGACTGATACACTAAAAGTGATAATTACTTAACTAGATTTAAATTTTAATATAATACGTGAGTCTGCGATCTTACATTCGGCTAGTAATATTAACATTATACAGGTTGTTTGGGTACTGCTCCCGACAACGAAGACGGGTGATAGTACTAATTTCATGAAGAGATGGAAAAAAAAAATATCCTGACTTAAAAAAAATGTATTTTAACACTTGTTAGCATTATTTACGCTCCATCTTGTAAGCACAGCTAAATGAAACGATACTTTCGTGAAAAATACATTACTAAAAAAAACAACCAGCAATGAAGCATGATAACAAAAACAGCTGGAGTAACATGATGGAGCGAAATGACTCTAATAAAACGTTTTAAAAATATGATTGTTTTTTAGTCAGAATCGAATTGTATTCCGTCCCTTCGTCAAAAGTGTCATTAGTACTATCACCTTCGTTTTCGGGAGCAGTCCCCACAAACATAAGTCTATTTGTATAAGACTGAGAATTACTTAAGTAGACTAGACGATTAAATTTAAAAAAGTGTAATCAAAGTCGCATCAATTTATGAAAGCATATATTCATATTAGTGGACACGCGACGGACAGGCGCCATCGAATCGCCCTCTTCCTTAGGAAGTGGCACGGATTGTCCTCGCTCTTATGGGTCTTATCCTGTTACGAAATGTCCGTCAGTCGCTAGCCACTTTACTGATGTCAAGATAAACGTTTAGAAACTAATTTAAAACAAAATATCTTCATTTCAAACTAATTGAAATGAATGCATCAATTGGTTTCACAAGTTGAAAATGCCCCGTGATGTATACAGACATATAAATGTGTCCGTTTGAGTTAGTTACGTTCCTTTATCGTTAATTTCTATGCGTAACGTTATAAAAGCAATCGCATTTATAACAAAATTTTGCAAAATATTATATAAAAATTATTATCAACACAATAACTTAATACTTTTTCTGATACCGACGAAGAATAAGACTGATAAGTGAATTCCAGTAAAACATTATATATACTATCTTTTGCACCCGGCTCCGCTTGTATACTTTTACTAAAGCAACCTAGAGATTTACCAAATTCAATCATTCCAATTATGTGCCTACTTTTTAAATACAGTAGGTATATAATAATCTTTTGATACAATAATTGTTATCTTATAAATTTCTAAATACTTAAAATTGCCCGAATTCTATTCTACAAATATTGAGGGAATTAGTGAGATAATGTTTAATTATCGTTGTTTAATAAATAAGGTGACGTAATTTTCTGATATGACCAATAAATAATATAATAAAAACGTTTACGGTTCTTAAGATTTTGATTAAGGTTCTATTAAGATTAATATTAAGAATCAGTTGTTACCCAAATCTAAATTCTCAGTTAAAAATGACAAACAAATATTTAAATATTACAACGGTCAAATTACACAGCCTTTGTAAATTTCTGACAAAATTTAGAATCAACGTCTCAAAATCACAAAACACCGAAGACGATCGTAAATCAATGAACGATTCCATTCGATCGTTCAGTCATGGAGTCGTTCAATTTCATTCGCTCTTTCATTACTCGGCGGACATATTTATCGGTAAAATTATCAAGCATTTCGGTAATCACTGCCACGGATGTTACGATAATAATTATAATTACCTTTATCAAACACAATTGTGTGTAATAACTTGTTTATTTGATACGATCATGTCAGAAAATTTGTCAATGTTTCAATGTTGATTAATCACTGGAAAATACAAAAACATTATGCTTCTGAAAAGCAATCGCGACCGTTATAAATGAATATTTTCCATTTTATAAAAAGTATAGATAATTTTTTTTTATACGATAGGAAGCGAGCATACAGTTCACTATAGTACGCGATTCTTTTCGTCCATGGGCACTTCTAAGATCAATAAATCTAGAAGACGCGTTGCCAACTTTAAGGCCTCATTTTATTTTTATTTCGAGTATTCGGAAATTCATAGACCGAAATAGAAACGCGCATAGCACTTCACGACTTTTCCATCTATGAACGGTGGTACGTGACCCGGACGGAACTTATAAACTATTAGGAGTTCCTCCCACCACAGTTTTTCCACCTCAATGTAATTTTCGAAAGAACATCAGTGTATAGTATGTTATTAGTAAGTTATTTAGTAAATAAATGTAAATTTCAACTGCAGTAGAGTGACCTCCTTGAACGGCTCTCAATGAGCGCAAGTGATTTGTCATTATGAATGACTTTATGTTGAAAGAAAGCGAATGTCAGGCCCTAATGCGCAGGGGCAATCGAGCAAATCAACTTCTGACACTTCGTTGATAAACCAATTGAGTTTTTGATGACGGGATGCTCTGCTTTTTCGTTGGCTGACAAAAAAATATTATTATAGTAATTTTACACCTTCCAGCTTAGTAACGCATATATAGTTACATATATACAAAAAAATAAATATTATAAAGACCTTTGTTGCCCTTTCTCACAAAATGGTATAGGTTGATCTAATCTCCATTGCTAAGGTGTTATTATAAAAGGCGAAGATGATTTTTATTCAAAAAATTGTTTACAGGAGTGTCAGCCAGCGAAGCCTTAAGGAATGGCCTCTGTCAATCGCTATGGGGAGCCTCCAGCACACGGCCAGACACCAGATTGACACCACCACCTCAAAATATGGACACGTATTCCTCCAGAGGTAACAATAATAGTTCAGAGAATTTAAGATCGTAAAAATTTCCAGCATCAAGTCTGAAATTTTAGCAATATTTTCCAAGTTTTATCGTCAGATTACAGTAATATTGAACTACTCATAAAGTATAATTCAGATACGTCAATGAAAACAAATTAAAATAACTACTAAAGATTTATTTATTACTTTTGTAACAGCAGATTGTTAAGTATATCTCAAGGGCGTCTTAAAAGTTCTAATATTTATCAATAGCTAATGATGACTCCGACACAAAAGCCTTTTTGTATATAATTTATCGACAGGTGAGCTAAAGTTCCCGTGATTGAATAATATTCTGTCTAATTATTTGTATTTCGAGCATTCGGACTTTAACCTTTCAGTTATATATATCATACACAATAAAATATATCTATATTGAAAGTTACTAGACATATTCTTTTAGAAAATAGAGAAAATTCTAAAAGTATATATGAGAGCTCTGTTGGCTAGCGGTTGTGTTAAGCAACCGCGACTCTAGATTACCGGGTTCGAGTCCCGGTCGGAACGCAGTTGCTTCTAAAAATATGTAATTTGTGTTCTGCCTCGGGTACGAACTGCCTGTGCCCGGACGAGTGTTAAAAAAGTGGTGGGAGGAACTCCTAATAATTTATAAGTTCCGTCCGGGTCATGTACCACCGTTCATAGATGGAAAAGTCATGAAGTACTATGCGCGTTTCGATTTCAGTCTATGAGTTTCTGAATAATCGTAATAAAAATAAAATAAGACCTTAAGGTTGGCAACGCGTCTTCTAGATCTACCAATCTTGGCGGTGTCCATGGGCGACAGAAATCGCTTAATATAAGTGAACTGTATGCTCGTTTGCCTTCCTATCGCATAATAAAAAATATATAATCAAGTTATATAATACAGTAATCTAACCAACAGCTCTATCAAAAAGCCTGTTAATAAAGCCTATTTTCAACTGTCGATTTTTAATAAATATTTCATTTCATGTGCGTCACGAATTCCAATAACATCAAGCAAATCCCACGGCTTCAGATTTCGGGCTGACACTATCTTATCGGCCGAAAGCGTTATCGCTTAGCAAAATTACGTTTGTTTTATGACTCTGATTTGCCGGCGGCAGCGACAAAGCTTTATCAACCCATCGATGTTCCTAACGTTACGTGTTATGAGGCTTGTAATTCATGTATCGAACACAAATTTCTATATCGATGATAAGAGTAGCGTTAGCAAAAATGTTCAAATAAAAATACGATAAGGTGTAGAGTAGTAAACACCTCCTAAGGATATGTTGTAATAACAAAATAACAGCTTATTTTCAACTACATAAGAATATAACGAACGAAAAAATCGATCCTGACTAAAAAAAATCATATTTTTAAAACGTTTTTTTAGCGTCATTTCGCTCCATCTGTACTAACATGATGAATTATATTTGATTTTTTATTAAATGTCATAAAAATTAAAAATGAGTTTAATTAAAAATATATTCACTTTTTCTGCCAACCGTACACTTCTCCTCCGTAAATCCGATTTGGACATGTGTACCCTGGTAAGTAAACATTAGTATACAAGATAAGGTTATGTTTGAAATGTATGCTTGTCGGACATTCTGAGAAATAATAAAAATCTGTATCTCCGTGAGTACTTAATACTCTTACAAGATAGATGGTATGTTTAGGTTTCGATATCAAATGTACCGATGACGTGCGATATCTCTTGACATATTTAAAATCTATTATTATCTGTACACTGAAAAACAGCTAGAAAGACATGACTGCGCAAATTCATGCAATTCCATCGAAACTAGATCATAGTTTCCATCATAATCATTAAAATGTTTATAAATCCTTCCATTGCTCAAATTTGAGCAAAAGATATATTTAGACACAGCTCCTATTGTACAGAATAAAACCGTTGGAAGGGATCAAGTATAAAGTTTTTGAATATTTGCTTGATGTGTATAAACTCAAAAACGGCTTCGCTGATTTTGAAAACATTTTCACAAATTGAAAGCTGGCATAGCATATTAACTGTGACTAGCTCTAGTATATTAGAAATCGGTACAAAAGCCTTACAAAAGCCACTAAATAATTTTAATAGTAATTGGGAATCATGAATATATTGTGACAATTACCGAGAAACCTTTAAAACACATTTAAAACCATAACTTATATCGTTTTACGCATCAAAGAGACACTGCAAATTAAAAGTAACTAATAATACTATCATCACTGCGAATTGTATCATAAGGTTGTCAAAACCCTTCCGCCTTTTTGTTTTTTGAATTTCACGGATATGTACAAAACGCTACAGAGCTCGTATCTGGCAATACTATACACCATTTGAAAGGTCTTGACATAACCTACAAAACGACGTTATGCGTGAATAATTCGAATATTTCGTTCAACAGTTATAGACGTGTAAACATGGAGCTGACTAACGGCGATATTTGAACTAAATCCGATCGCTGTAACACTTTATAAAGCATTGAATAAGAAGCAAAACAGCAGAAGGGAGATATTTGACAATGCAATATCGTGTCTATTGTATCCGTTTCAAAACCAACTTCAGAACTTAATTCAATAGTCATAGCGCAAAGTCACGCGAAGTTTGTTCAGTGGGGTAATATAGACATGGCCAAACAAATGTGAATAATAGTACAAACAGGGGTACCGAAGTGACCACTGTGCAAATATTGACGGTCAAGAACACCATTTGATTGATCGTGGTTCGTGGTCGACTACGAACATGCAAGCTCGCTTGTTCCTAGTAAATAGTATACTTAAAACTATCCGTATTACAGCATCGAACAATTTAGAATATGTATTTACTTGGGGACTGCTCCGAATGCGATGACAAGTGATAGTACTAATGGCACCTTTGATGAAGGGACGGAATGAAAGTCGATCCTGACTAAAAAAAAAACATATTTTATAAAACGTTTTATTAGCGTTCGCTCCGTCATGTTAGTCCAGCAGTTTTTGCTTCATTGCTGGTTATTTTTTAGTAAAGTAATGTATTTTTTATGAAACTATCGTTTCATTTAGCTGTACTCACAAGACTTAGCGTAAATAATGCTAATAAAAAGTGTTAAAAATATCTTTTTTTAGTTAGGATCGATTTTTTTTCCGCCCCTTCACAAAAGGTGTTACTAGTACTATCACCCGTCTTCGTTTTCGGGAACAGTCCTTAAACCTCCTGTAAATGTAGATATCAACTTTTCCAATTTACTTAGGCGTACGTAAATCTAAGAACGTAACATGTCAGAGACCAATAATTTTTATAAAAAAAAAAACAAATGAAATCACAAAACGTCTATTTGTCAAACGCCATAAACAAAAACGTAAAGCAAATGACAGTCATAAATAAACGCGTGAATAATTCATTAAATGATTAAAACATACGTTAAATCCTAACTCATTAAAAACCTTATTACGTGAGGTCATAACTACAAATCTAAACGACTGACAATTATTAAGGCACAATTTAATCTCAAAGACGCCGCCAGCATTTCGTCAATGTTTACAAACAACACACTAACTATTACAGCCCAAATTCGACTTAACCTCGACTGTAAGCTCTACTCCAACGTAATAAAGTCCGTTTTAACGTATCTCACGATTGTCGAGATATGATATAAGTTGGTGAATGTCACTTACGTGAATCGTGCTATTGTTTCAGCAAATAATTCGTGGAAACATTGAAAGAGAAATCGGGACGTACAAAGACGCCGACGAGATAGTGGGTTGCTATGGATTAGATGAAACTCAGTATCAGATACATAGACGATGAGCATGGAAAAATGTTGTCTCGACCTATCTTAATACATAACTCTTTTGACGTATTGAAGTATTGAAATAACTCAAACTGTCTTTTGTCATAGACGAGCGTAAGGCCCACTTGTTGGTAGGTTAGGTGGTAGCGGTGAGTCTTGACACTGAAACTATACAGAACGTTTAGGGACTGCTCCCGAAAACGAAAACAGATAATAGTACTAATGACAAATTTGATGACGGGACGGAAAAAAACGATACTGACCAAAAAAAAATATATTTTTAACACTTTTTATTAGCATTATTTACGCTCCATCATGTAAGTACAGCTAAATTAAAACTATAATTTCATTAAAAATACATTACTTTTCTAAAAAAAAAACCCAGCAATGAAGCATGATAACAAAAACAGCTGGACTAACATGATGGACCGAAATAACGCTAATAAAACGTTTTAAGAAATATGATTTAATTTTAGTCAGGATCGAATTTTATTTCGTCCCTTCATCAAAGCTGTCATTAGTACTATCACCTGTCTTGGCTTTCGGGAGCAGTCCCCAAGCACTCTGTATAGATGTATAGAATTTTAAGCACTAAAAATATTTTCTATACTAGTAGTATGAACCTGAAGAGTTTGTTTGTTTTAACGCGCTAACCTCAGGAACCAGAGGTCCGATTTGAAATATTCTTTCAGTGTTGTATAGTACATTAATCGAGGAAGGCTATAGACTATATTACATTTTCAAAAAATCAGGATCCTTACTATAAGTCCAATAATGCAACCCAGGTAAAAATCGAAATGGACGCGAGCAAAGCCGCTGGCAGAAGCTAGTAAGATAAAAAAACTCTTAAGTATTTTTTTAAGCACCACAGAAAAACTAAACGATAAAACATCGAAACATTCCAAATATTCTATTCTAAAAATAAAAAAAAAATATTCGTAAAGATTTATAAAAAATTGTCACTTCACAAGGTTGAGTTATCAAAACGTACTCCACTATCAATAAGCCCCTCTCAAACGATTTAAGGATTCATTTTTGTTATCTGTGACGTTTGACACCAACGGAAAGCTAAGGCGTGGCCTGTAAAACTCAAATTTCTGTGATCTTACCGCCCTAAGATTTATCAAGCTTATCAAATGCTGATTGACAATGAAAATTCCGAGGCGGACGTGACGAAATATCACATGAAATTTAATGCGCATTAAAAAAGCGACTGATATAACGGCCAAACGTTCAAACTTCCTTGAAAAATAATCAGTATTATTAAATAAAATCTAAGTATCAAACGAATCAAATGACAGTAACAATTTATACAATTTCGTATGTTTGTTCTGGTTTATCTTTGTTAGGGCTACACCGATTTTAACGAAACTTTTACTAAAACATAGTTAGTGTTACAAAAAATAACTTAGACTAATTTTATTATCATCACGAAGTGCACATAACATGAACGCCCGCGTGCCACCGCTATTCAAACGACATTATCGCGTAAAAATTACCATTCAGTACTAACTTTAAATATATATTATAAAATAATAATAATTTATTGAATGTACACGTTTAATGAGCGGATTTCTGACATAAAAAATTCAATAAAAACCGTCATATTTACTGTCATAAAGATAACGCGATCGGACAATCGGGTCGATACAAGTTTCAGCTAATCATACGCTGGCAGACCTTCGAAAACAACTTTGATTAATCCCTACTGGATGGATTAGCTGGAGAAATCCAACCTGATTAGACCCGAGGTTTACGATAAAGTTTATGATTTTTAGGGTACCGTATCAGTGAGCAATAAAAATTACGTCCGCTAACGATAAAAATACCTGACAGTACGATAATAACTGTTAGGTAAAAATGGGGCGCGTTCGTACGTATGTTTGTCTGTGAAATGTTATTTATAACAAGTACAAATTAACGACGATTTTTAAATGCTCCTTCATTCATTATTACCGAATAATATAATATTTATAGTAACAACTATATTGTCTGAGTAACATCATTCTATTAAATGCAAGTGGCGGCCATGTTTGATAGTTAAAAAAAAAAACTATAAAAGTTGCCTGAAAGAGGTTTTATGTTAAATTTATAATCTTTTTTTAAAAATAAAATAATAGAATAATTAGAACAATCTATGAAAATACTTAGCATAGATTCGTCGGTTGCTCGCATTATACATAGGATTGTAGAAACGGAAGGCGAAATTTATGTCATAATTAAAGCCGTTTCTCGTATGTAGCAATGTATCTCCTAACTGAATAGACCAAAAATAATACGATTCGGTGATTGGTTTAATGATCTGTCGTTGGGTTACTAAATAATTTGAATATTTTGACAAATTTGCGTAGTTATATGAAGGAACTCAACTCGAAACGTACATCTTAAAATGTACATTTACTAACTTAAAATATCATTATAAGCTGCGATTTGAATAATTCAAAACAGTGTGAATTCTTAAAAGAATCCACGTGTTTATATACGATTATATGTACATATATCTAACGCACACATATAAAATTTTAATTTGGACATTTACGATCCAAGATTTAAGTAATCCATGCCGATAAGTGGGTTTAAAATGTAATAAACGATTGATAAAAGATATTAAACATTAATGATAACATGTGATTTATAATTTCTGTGCTGTTCAAGCGCGAAATTTTTTGATTACTGATAAATTGTACATTGCTTGTATAAAAACAAATTTATATCAAAATCGGTTAGCTCGTAGACTTATATACTTTAATAGCACTTCTTAGATGAATATAAATTTTGGATATAGGGCCATTCAAGTATTACGTAAGCGAATTTATTACAATGATCCCCCCCCCCTTTTTCAGAAAAAGTAAGCAAATCTCTTACCCCCTCCACCATGCTTACGTAAACATTTTTCAATTAATATCTTAATTTTTTTAATGATTCGTGATCAGAAGTTCAATCTAATCATTATTTGCCCCTTCTGACCCCTATATTATCCAAAATAAGTAAAGCAAAAACGCCCTCCCTTTACAGTGGTTACGTAATAGTTGAACAGCCTCTATTAACTAGTATTGAAAAAGAACTCTACGTCAAAATGATTAGACATAATATCGATTTCCGTCAGCTCTAACATATTTATACATATTTTTATAATTTTCAAAAAACACGTATGCTAAAATTTCTTTCGAGTCACGCACAAGCATTCACAGGTGAAAAAGTTGTGAATTGTTACACGGTTTGACAGCAGTTTATGCAGTTCCGAATGCTAGAAATACAAATAGACGGACAACACCTAATTTAGAAATTAATTAAATCATGTGATTAAGTTATCACCTATCATTGGATTTTTTTTTGGCTTCTACATTCAAATTAAATATTTGAGAAAGTTCAGTAAATTTTTCAGTCGTATAAAATGTTAACCCTGCAAATTTCGTATGAAGTCAATAAGACCCCCAAGTACCCAAGTAGTTTATTAAAAATGTAATTAGTCACACTCCCCATATAATTGTGATTGGGATTATTAAATATTTCATTACAAGCTCTAATCCTGATAAACGACAGCTACGTGACTTTGCATCTCTTTTATGACTGACAAACCGAACGACGTGGCGGATCATCAACAATCATTTATTAATTGACATTAATCATTTCCGAATGCCCGCAAACATAAATAATTTATATTTATAGCTATGGAAGATCTTCAGATACTTTTATTTCGTAAACGCCGTATAGAGGCTGTTTGGGGACTGCACCTGAAAAAAGACAGGCGATAAGTACTAATGACACCTTTGATGAAGGGACGGAATAAAATTTGATCATGACAAAAAAAAAAGATGTTTTAACACTTTTTATTATGATTATTTACGCTCCATCTTGTAAGTACAGCTAAATGAAACGATAGTTTCATAAAAATACATTACTGTACTAAAAAATAAAAAAGAACCAGCAATGAAGTATGATATCAAAAACACCTGGACTAACATGATGGAGTGAAATAACGCTATGAAAACGTTTTAAAAATGTGATTTTTTTTAGTCAGGATCGAATTTTATTCCGTCCCTTCATCAATGGTGCCATGAGTACTATCACCTGTCTTTGTTTTCGAGAGCAGTCCCCAAACACCCTGTATACTTAAAAATCAATGCTGATGAAACTGCAAAATATTACCCGTTTCTTATACCAAGAGGGATCAAAAAGTAGTGAGAATAACTTAATAATTTGTTTTCTACCGAGTCCAGCGCTTTTCTCAGGCTTCAATCTGTTTAAAAAAAAGTTTTGCCTTGGTCCTGAAGAAAGCTCTTTTCATTTTTATTTCTCACTACGTTTTGATTCCTCGCATAAATATTCTATTCTAAACTGAATAGATAAATATAAAAATCTCGTCAAAACCTAATTGATCTGGAAAACAGCTGCAAAAGACCACATTCAAATGTTAGATAATTATTTTTAATCTGTTAAAAGCTTACGGAAAAACAGCAATCTGAATGCAACGCAACAAACCGCACCTCACAATTAAAATTGCATTAGTACCGCAAATAGGACGGAAGTTAGTGCACAATTTAGATGGAAAAAAAGCGTATATTCTTTGTGTAAACTGCTAATTGAATTTAATAACGCTATTTATAAAAACTTTATTTGGAAACAAAGTATTTCGATTTGACTAAAAGTATAATTTATTCGATATTATGTTATTCGAAGATATATAGAATTTAAATAAATAAAATAAATTAAACATGTTTGTTTTTATGAAAACTGAAAAAACGTATCTAAATAATAAAGTGTATACTTGAACTCGAAGTACTTGTCAGATGAGTTGTTTTTTTTTCTATTAAAAACAATAATAATTTAATAACACTCATACTCGAATCAATAATAAAATTACAAATAGCCTAAATTATCTCATCACAAAGGGTACATACAGTACAATAATGTCAGTCTTTAAATTTCACCCCATTACCCTGAATAGGGTTGCATTTTATATTTTGCAAAGCCATGAATTCGAGCATACTGTCGAGGCGGAACAATGAGCCCAAATAACCATTAATATGTAATAAATACTATGGGGCAATAAAACTGTGTCGCGTGGGGGACAAACAAACAAGTGTACAGAGGCAACCCCTAAACGCCGAGCATTGTTCAAAAAGACCCGGGCGTGAAATGACCGAGGGCTCGCGAACTTTGCCGATCGCTCCCGATTGGTTCCGCTCCGAACGCCAACAGCTGCTGCGTTCCCGATAGGGGTCGCTCTTCATTAGTGTAACTTGTCTCATCTCGAGATGGATGTTTGTTTTGGACAGCGTGAGTTTGGGCTGATGGTTTCTTGATGATCTGCGGATTATTTATTGGAAACAGCGGAATTATCAGTTTAGGTCAACTATTCGTAGGTTTAGAACAGAAATTTAAATCTATAAAAGACTAATAGTTGCTCATATTTAGCGTTTGACGTGTTAACTTTTAATTTCGACGAAGAGATCATGAAATACATTAAAAATAAGAATTAAAAAATATAATAAATGAGGAAATAAATATGCGTTCGTTTATGAAATATGACATGAGCAAACATTTGTTAAATTAATTCAAATACGTGACAGTCAGGGCAATATAAACTACAATGAATGGCAAGTAAACAAAGCGGGCCAAACGACATCTCGCGCCCGCGGAATTGTAAAAAAAGATTGGGGTCTTTTCGACCCGACGTGTTAATTACTGGGGTTGGGCGAGGGGTAGCAGATGAAAGTCAATTTGCTGCTACGACATGATACGGCTCATTTCATCGAACGACAAGTGTGGCACCTGTGCGTTTTCACTGGCAGCAGGGGCTATCCTTTGTGATCTTTAAACAAACAATAGAATTGCAATGCCCTTTTGAACGGACCATTCTAAACACATTCGGTAACGAGTTGATTTTTGTTTTTGCTCCCGTATCTTTTTGAAAGTTCAATTTATCGAGTTGTTGGTGACTGTAGTTGGAAGGCACTTTTGTTATTACAGTCTCTGTGTTCAGACGATAACCGCTACAAGGTTAATTAATAAAGTCTGAAGTAACAAATATTATTTTTAACTAGTCATATCCGGCAGTTGTTACGATTATGTAAAGTAAAATTTTAATTATTGATATTTTTGTAACGTTAAATATACATATACAGGCTGTTTGAAAAAATAAAAACGAAGACAGGTGATAGTACTATTTAGCTGTACTTACAAGTTGGAGCGTTAATAATGCTAATAAAAAGTGTTAAAATATGTCTTTTTTTTTGTCAGGATCGTTGTTTTTATAGAAATAGAAAATAAAAATATTAATATATCATTTGACTTACATATCGTTATGTAAGGATAGTCAAATTTAATTTCAATGCAATATTTTTTGACTGGAACATTTTTTTCAGATGAAATTAAATTTGGGATCAATCGATTGGTAGGCGAGCGGACTGACGAAGAAGACAGCGAGTCACACAACAACGAAACAAGAACTGAAGACATATCACCAACGTCGCAATGTGGAAGTCCCTGCTGGGCCCCATCACCACAATCCCCACGATCGGTCCGATCTTCATCCCCTGAGCTTGAAGTAGATTCCCCTCCATCATCACCGAGACGGCCACCAGACACTTCTCCAACTTTTAAACGATCAGAGGCTTTTTCCGTCAGTGCTCTATTGAGGCCAGATGCTCCAAGAACACAACCGCATAGACCGTTTCTATACCCTCCGTTACCATTCGCGGAGTTTTTAAGAGATGCTGGGAGCCTTAGCCTCCCAGGATGGGGGGGATACAGCAACTTGTACCTTCATGCTGTCCAAGCTGCTGGTCCAGAATTGTTACGGCTCCGAGCCGCTGTGTTAGGGAATCCCAGTCCTCTCTCAAGACCACTACCAATCGGGGACGTATACTCATGTGTTAAATGCGAGAAAATGTTTAGTACGCCCCATGGATTGGAGGTACACGCTCGGAGATCACACAATGGAAAGAGACCGTTTGCTTGTGAACTTTGTAGCAAGACTTTTGGACATGAAATTAGTCTAAGTCAACACAGGTACTAGATTTTATTAGTTTAAACTTTTAAGTACATCAATCATTGATAATAATGCATTTAGGATGACTCTGATCAAAACTCAACATAGTGTTTATGGTCTCATTGTTATCAAAGTTTGTAATTAATTAGGTAGTCATGAAAATAAAAATAAATTAATAACATTAAATATTTGAGAAGAAAAAGATACTGCACTGTATTCCTCTAAGTATGTAAATATTATCGTAATTTAAAAGTCGACTAATTTACAGGGCTGTCCACAGTGTAGAAAAAGTCTTCGAATGCAAACAGTGCGGAAAAACCTTTAAGCGATCGAGCACCCTATCAACACATCTGCTCATCCATTCCGACACACGCCCTTATCCTTGTCAGTATTGCGGCAAAAGATTTCATCAGAAGTCTGACATGAAGAAACATACCTACATACACACGGGTGAGTTGAAGTTTACATTTTTAAGGATATGCACATTAAAATATTGTAAAATATACTCATAGACGCAGTACATAATAGATGCAAAACGTCTAATGGGTTGACTTTAAATAAGTATATGAAGTCAAATGACATATTTTTAAGTTTAAGTTTAACTTTGAAGTTTAAGCCCTATATTTAAATTTCTCATATATTTAATTTTCAACTAGGTTTTTTATTAAATTGATATAAAAGAAAAATACAAAAATAAAAATAGTATAAAAAACCTAATCTGGAAAACCACCAGCAGCGGAGCTTGGCCCAAGCTACCGATGGTTAGGGCTGCAGAGAAATCCACATCCCACAAAGCGGTTATCTCGTGAGCCAAGTCCAAGTATTTACTAAGCGTATTTAAATTATTATTAAACCATTATTCTTAAAAAAAATCAGTTTTAAACGCCATAGATTCAAGTTAATACGAAACCATTTAATAAATCATCTCTACATAACCTAAATTCAAAATAACCCTTCTCATATATTTGTTAGTATAAAGACATTCCTCTCACTTGCGAACAATACATAATTAAACACGGCAAAATAGAACGATTCATCAACGCATTACTCAAATAAGACCACAATAATTCAAAATAAACTCCTTTAAGAGGACCATTTGCAGCGTAATTCATGTTGGAGTCTGTCAAAACATCTTAAGCTTTCACCACATAATTAATGTACATTAACACCTAAGATGAGTTAGGGTGTTTTATAATCGTAGACAGGGTGAGTCGAGACGTTTGCGGTTAGCGGCGATTTCGATACACACTGTATATAACATGGAATACGTATTTCAAAAAGCTTACGCTATTTCTTCTTAAAGTATTTTTATTTCCTGTGATAACGCAAAACGGAAACACTATTTTGGTTATAAAATGTTATTATTGTATATATAATATATAATAATGACATTTTATTATTTGCACAGTAGATTTAATTTAAAAAAATATTATTTCTTTATATTCTTTTCCCAACAGTATAATTACTTTCATACATTTGTATATTAAGACTGTTTTATAGATTCCTAAATATTTCTGTCAGAATTTTTCAGAAAGTTGTTCGTTCAATTTTCACGTCCGTATGTCTCACCTTATAAATATAATATCTCTTGGTCTGCGCCTCGCACACTCCATTAATAGCTAACTGATGTCTGCTTTTCTATTATACTTAAAGCTTTATAAAAAGATTTTTTCAATTATCAGCTTTCTCTTATGAAATGAAAAACAATGTTTGTTTGAGACAGGATTTCGTTATTATCAACTTTTCTTTATCGACCGTAAATTCAAAAAAAGTATATAAGCAAGAAGTTTATATACCTACCGTAATGTTTTGTTTTTTTAAATGGTTTAGTACACTGCCAGTAAATAGAAGTACAAAGACCTTCTTGCTACGATTTACAATCCTTTAGCTTGGTATGAATAATTCAGTATGTGTATCCTTGTTTCTTTAACAATTACTTTGCCAGATAAAGGACAGCTTATACTTGTTTAAATCTATTCAAATATAAAATATATATGATAAAATATTTGAAAAATTGTTCAGTTTTGTAACATTATTATTAATATGACGTCTTTCTAATGTTATATCCACAAAAGATTTTTGTCAAGCAAAAATATTTCACGCAAATACCTACTAGATTATTTATGGCGTGACGTTTTTTTTTGAATTTCAATATTTTTTTATTTACTTTAACTAACTATTGTGTTATTAAAATTTCCTATTACTCTGTTTTAAACTCAAAAATTCGTATAACATGTCCAGATATCATAATTTATGAATGCAAATCCTTTATCGATTTTCACTTTCAACAAGTTTATGGGAACAAAACTCCCAGCTCCGCTATACATAACGTCGAGATATTCCGTAGACCTTCCATCTTGTAAAGCACCTATCCGTACTCAGTTCATTTAAAATAAGGGAGGGTTCGTGATTCAGACGCATAGATTCACCATTTCATTGCTTACTGTGCGATAAGGATGCAAGATACAATAGCATATGGTAGAGACAGGATAATAGAAATCTTTAAGGGTTGTATTGTACGTTCTATGTATAAACACATCAAGAATTTCGTTCAGTATTATAACTTTAAGAAGCTTGGTTTGCCTTCCAACCGTAGACCTGCTACGCCGTAGCACTTAACCCGACCTATAAAATTTGTACTTCAATCAATTTGCCCTGGATTTTAAAACGTGCTACTTACCTTTGTTTAAAATACTATAAGTTTTAATAAAATAACATTTTTAATTCATTAGATTTACTTATTTTTATCCCTTAGCGCGAATAGTCTCATACGTGGCAGTCCACGTGTGTCTGATAAACTTTCGTACGTACTTGAAGTATGATATGTTCAAATTGAAAGCGCATATTTTGATTCAGTTTTTTTGTTTGAAATCTGACGTAATACAAATAGTTTTAAACTATAATGAAGATCTATACAAACATTTGAGAATTTGTAGTCGGGGGATTGTTAAATATTTAAATATTATTATATTTATTGTGAAACATGAGAATTACGATACTCGTTTGCTCCAAAACTTTAAAGCTAGGGTTAAACCACACCTGATCAACCCTTCAGCTGCCGGGTAAAATATTAACAATATCAACATAGTTGCGAACGGTATTTTAATCAGTGTCGCAACTTCTTGATTAATGCGCCCCTAACAATTTATCGTGGAAATTTTATAATTGCGCCCTAAATTAAATGGACGATTAGTCAAAGTCAAGACGTAACCGCGACCTGCGATCTGTCACCTCGTTAATTTCTCTAATTTTATTGAGAGCCGAAGTTTGTTAAGCCGTGATTAAGATGACAGTTCAGGAGTTAACTTGTTATTTCTATGCAGATGTACATACATCAAATTCTTAATAAACCTATATTTTATTTCTTACAAATGTTTTGAAATACACATTGACGTTTATAGGCTTCACCCATCCGTTTATGAAACACGATAAACATCGCTTAACTTTTTTTATGCGATAGGAAGACGAACGAGCATACAGTTCACTTATATTAAGCGATTTCTGTCGCCCATGGACAATCAAATCAGTAGATCTAGTAGACGCGTTGCCAACCTTAAGACCTTTATTATTTTTATTTCGAGTATTCGGAATTTCATAGACTGTACTCGAAATGCGGACAGCGCTACACGACTTTTCCATCTATGTACAAACTCTTATATTTAGTTATTAAAACTGTCAAGTTCAGACGTTATCCGAGTGAAACCTTTTGGAAAAATTAAAAAAAAAATCCTCCAACGAAATAAGAATTCGCAATTAAAGTACATGAATCATCATGAATGTTTGATTTCTCGGATGCTCCGTCGGGCATTTTTTTCAAACTTCCTCGTCTTAATTAGTCGGGGAATAAACAAGTGTGCATTAGCTCTCTGTATAATTACTAGCGGTGGTGTTTCAACTGTCTTGGTTTTATTTTCTCCTTTATCCCTCGCCGTGGCCTGCGGTAGACATTTTAAAAGCATTTGCCGAATTGCTTCTCATATTGATGTAATTACGGATATAATTCATCCGATTACTAAATCATAGGATAAGACTCGGTATTTTTGTTTAAGATAACATTATAGTTTAGATTAGTTTAGTAGTAAATCAATCACGACATAACGTAAGCTTTTAAATAAAAAATTATAACGAACTAACTCCAATTAAGCGCACACTTTAAAATAAAAAACGTATCAAAATCGGCCCATTCGTTTAGTAGCTATTTGGGGACTGCTCGAGAAAACGAAGACTGGAGATAGTACTAATGACACCTTTGCTGAAGAGACGGAAAAAAATCGATCCTAACTAAAATAAGACATATTTTTAACACTTTTTATTAGCATTATTTACGCTCAGCCTTGTAAGTACAGCTAAATGAAACGATAGTTTCATAAAAACTACCCTATTTTCCTAAAAAAAAAGAACCAGCAATGAAGCATGATAAAAATCAGCTGGACTAACATGATGAAGCACAATAACGCTAATAAAATGTTTTTTTTAAGTCAAGATCGAATTTTATTCCGTCCCTTCACCAAAGGCGTCATAAGTACTATCACCTCGTTTTCGGGAGCAGTCCCCAAACACCCTGTAAATTTGGCAAATTTGAAGTACCTCCTTTCATTCGAAATTTAAAAAGGTGCAATAAGAATCTAATTAATTATGGAATAAAATATAACTTTGTCGTAGTGATAGTTGAAGAGAAACATTTTTCAATTCACTATATATTTTTTTAAATATCCAGCTATAAAAAATTCCCTACTTCTTAAATATTAGAGTAATGTATATTTTTTTCTGGTTAAAAAGCGATAATGATTCAATAACACAAAATTTGCATTCAAAAAAGATTCTTAAGAGGAAAATTGAATGTATAAAACACTTCATAATGGCGT
>JAOSYY010000010.1:9289581-9300963 GCA_025727935.1 Hebomoia glaucippe
CACTAGTTTTAATATAATAATGAATGAATATATTTCTACTTTTGAACCTAACAAGGAACTTTGACCAATAAGTTTGTCTATTTCTACTCGTTAGACACAGCGACTTCAATTGCTGTGTCTAACGTGAGGGCGATAATTTTGTAGCAGGATGAGGGCCACTTAATGTCTCATATATCATTAATATAGCTATTACCGTCTCTTCACGTCGTTTTGACTGTGAATTATCTTTTAGCAAGGACTATATAATAAGTTTAATACAGTACAAGACGTGTGCTAATTTCGACAAGTTTTACGTTGACCGTGAAGTGCAAAAGCACGTTTTGGCTTCAGATATCCGATGTATGGGACTGGAAAAGTGAATCTTATATATCGTTGTATTATAAGAAAAGACATAGATTATATAAAGACAAGTCTACATGCTAAGTAGTTCATTACGCAGCGGAGTGGTCCTCGATAAAAGTTCGTTTTTGAAAATAATCTTGAAACGGAACGTATGTGTTCTTCTGAAAATTGGCACAGTAGCAACAGTGGTGTATATTTGATGCCTGGCTGGAAGCGGCCCTATTTTAAAGTCTTCATATTTTTCGGGTTCCTCAATCATGTCACAGCCAAGGGAAGACCTGGATTTGTGACGTCACTTGGTGACTAGTTTCGTGCTGATGCTGTCCTCTGTCTTCTTGCACAATTATGAAAAATCGTTGCGCAATCCATGATAATATTATTCTTGTCTGTACTGTGAACAATACTTAGTTTTATTCCTACATTATCGAAGGGTGGTTTCGTGAAGGAAAAAATTGATATAGTTTAAGTTTAATTCTTCGATCAAAATCAGGATCCACGGGGTAAGCTCTATATTTTTTCAAATAACTAATTATAATGTTAACATACGCAATATTTAAAGTTTAAAAGATAAATCATATATTGCATAATTTTCTGTAACTGTACTTTGTACTAATTTTTCCATTTATTAATTTTCAATTAATGCAAAAAATAATAAACAAGATAGTTAAATATTCGTCTCTTTATTTGATTTTCTATCAGGCATAAAGAACACAAGGATTTCGCTTTAACACAAACGCTACGTATTAATTATATTTAGCACATAGTGTTTCCACTCTTAGTCTTTTCAATATGTTCTTAGCATATTTTTTCCTCTAAGGTATATCTCTCATACTATAGTTACCTGTTCTACATTATTAGTGGGAAACACTAATTTTATAGGCAGTTACAATATCTATTTAATAATATATTTAAAAAAAGATTATATAGCCCTACAACCCAATTAAGATTTAATGATGAAATCAAAAGAACCGCTCATTTTTTGTCCACGCCTAACAAAAATCATTTAAAAGCGCCTATCTAATTCGCTATATACCTATTACACGGGCAAAACACTGCCTACCCTCTTATATAATTGAAATATTTAAATCCAACATCTGTTATTTGATCTATGGTTACTCAATATTACATAATATTTGCTTATAAATATTTTTTATTTCTGTCACGTTTTCAGCTAACGCGGAAGTTCCTTTTACTTCTGACCTTTATTTCATAACTAAATCCTAATACAAATTTACAGGAACAATTTGATTATTAATTATAGTTAAGTAATGATAGCAATCTTTGTAAGAAAAATCTATTGCTCCTTATGTAATAATAATAATTTGCGTCACGTGTTTCTACTACACAATGCCAAGATAAATAAACAGGCGGATTTACTTATCACATAGATAAGGATTTTAATTTGCATGAATGTATATTTAAATTACGTTCAAAGATCTAAGTCCTTTTTTTAATTGCAGACAATGGCATTAAATATTTTAAAATTATTTTTTCCTTGACAGTCTACAGATATCATCTATTATTTTCCCACAGATTATAATATAGTATTTCAATTACGCATCTACCCAATAAAAATTAGTCAACAGTCAGCCCATAAAAACATGTGTCATCAAAATATACAAGAGGCGTAATTTCATTTGGTAAAACCGTTTTCCTGTAATTATTTAGAATTTCCTATCAATTAATTCCTTATAATAGAATCTCAATTACGTAAACCGTTCATTGTAATAAAGACACTTCATCTTTAAAAATTTCAGCAACGAAATATATTTTCGCAATACAAAACATTTCACATAATAACTTAACTTTTTATGTTGCTGTTGATTCTGTTATTTTAACTCAATATTGTGAAAATTATATTGAAACAGTGTATGCCGACGACATCATTGTAATATTGCCAAACCTAAATGAATGGTGTTGTTCTTTCTTTATCTAAATACAAACAATCTGTTGCGTTAGAGAGGGACAGGTATAGTGCGTTGTTACGAGTACACACCGCATGGCGTATGATCGCGTACTACGCAAGTTGACGGTGTGTCGACATTGGACGTTGGATCGGCTGCGGGCCTGAGGCGCCGCCGACCGAACGCGGGCTCGCATCAGCTTCGTCGAAAACTCGCATTCAGTCTCGCAATGGCGTTAGTGGGAGAAGGTTGTGTGTTCGTTTAGTTTGACGTAAACCCGAGCGGACACCGGCCCAAAATATTGGCCTGTCTATACGCGCTCGAATTACTGGAATATATTTCACGTGATTCCGTATCGACAGTAGATATTTTTTGACGACGGACAGTCAAATTTTGGTACGATATCCACTCAGGACAAATCATTTCAAGGTTCGTACCGTAATATTCGTAAGTACATTTATAATTTCCCCTTCTGCTGTATCATGCATCTGTTATCGCGAATACGCAATCGTGATTTCTAACATGATTTTGTTTGTTTGCAGATCATGTCCATCTCATCATAGTTCCTCTTCGTTTTTAAGTGTTTTGTGTATTGTGAACGTTCAGTGTTGTGACAGTGACAGTGTTTTGAGTGTTAGTTATGGATCCCGGATCGCCTTCGACGCTGTGGCCTTTGCGCTTGAGCAAGCCCGCCGTGACGGTACCCGATCCCCCTAACGGGGAGAATAATAAGGCTGAGGATAGAGCGCAGTCGCCGGCGCTAGCTGAACGTTTGTCGGCTGCGCCTTCGCCCTCGAGCCCTTCGCCCCCGAGTCCAGCACCGCCCCAACACCAGTTTCAAGCGGCACTAGTCGCTGAAAAATACCTCCTTCTAGAACAAGTGGAGGGCTCATCGCTCTGTAGATGTGTGGACGTGCGCACACAAGAGGAATACGTTTGCAAAGTGAGTTGTATACTTGTGTATTAATCTGAAACTATAATCGAAAACCAGTCGGACCGCGTCTCGGGCGCACAATATAAAATTGGTAGCGCAAACAACTCCCCTTACCTGCCCGTGCGACGGTAAACACTAAATCATTATATCAATATTAAATCATCGCTTAATTCCAGTAGCAACGTATTGAAAACGTACCAATTACTAGATCAAATTAAATGAGAATATGTCGTTTCAAAATGTAAAACTACCAGATCTATGTCGATAAATAATCTACATATTAGTATACGTCAAAAGTTGAAAAGACCTAATATCTGTCATGGCACTCGGCCTGTATACCTACCTTCATAAGCGTTTTGTGTCGAAATTATGTCGGCTTACAAAAGTTGTTGCGTAGTGATTGATACTCTGTGTAATCTCTTGTTTAACTCGACTACCATTTACTAATTGGCCAATTTTGAAATTTAAAAAAAAATATAAATAAAAATAATGTTTATTTTGCTGTCAATTAATGATACACAGAAGTCACATCCGCTAGGAAATCTAAAAGGGTTCGAATTTGTCCCACGGGATCGAAACCCCATGAAGATTAGGGTATATGCCCACATGCAGTGTCCCTTTTATTGCTATTTGTCAATTATTTTATTTAAACTTATTAATTTAACTTTCATAATTGTACACATTTATACATTTCCCCTTTACGATGAATATCTGCCTGACAAATGAGTTTACTTATATTTACTACTAGTTTTTGCCCGCGGCTTCGCTCGCATTCGTAACGATTTATTATAAAAATATATTGAAAGCAAAATGACGTCACTCCAATGCCCTACAAGCAACAAAGCTAGGATAATTGAAAACCGATAATTGAATTGCAAATCTTTTCATGCGTTCGCGCAAACCGTTCAGCGTCGAAACATCGGTGTCATACTTTATATGTCACGGCCCCGCGTTGCTCGATCGCACTTGTAGGCCGCAAAGCATCGTTTTTACAATGTCATGTATCGACTTTCGCAATAATTATTAATTTCCATTAAACCATTCAATGTGAACTCATGCTATCAAATCACAAATAGACCATGTTTTAGTTAAGTGCTTTTACCCTTTTCGTGATCGTTTAGCGTGCCAATAGCCAAACTAGTTTTTCAAACTAGTTCCACGTCCTATGGTAGGTATAGATTTTAGATATAGGATAGGCATCGTAGCCAACAAAGGCCCATACAGGTATTGTCAAGGCACAGAATAGGCACTTCCCTCGTGAGAACTTGGCAAGGTTAAGTGAGGCAACGTTATCGTTGCTAAACGCTATTTACAACACAGCCTGTTACTGACAGAGCTATACATACGAAACAAATTATAATGTTTTTTCGTAACTGCACTAATCTTGAAGTCTGTATTATGTTCATTATGACACGTGGTTACGCCGAAAATGCTCGACCTTCTTATTGACATTGTGAAATAGACAAGTTGATAACGCGATGGTCGAATGTCAGCGGGCCTAGCCCCTCCACATTGCTCCCCCCACAGAGCCGCGCGTCATCAAGTACGACCAAGTTCATTGCTGTTTAGTAACGGTTGTTGCTTGTGCTATAATACCTTTGTCATGAAAACCTTCTATTCGTTCTAACGAAAAACACGGTGGCATTAGAATCTAATATTAGATATTATAATGCTCACGTTTCGTGGGGAAAATTTTAGTCCTTATTTACTTGTGTTTATTTCACAACACTACGCGATTAAATAAATATTGATAAGCTCTATGTAGGTTAGCTGCCGTAGTCCGTATTCAGAGCCAAATTTTATCAGTTGCAAACATTGCGAATTCTTATCAAAATATTTTTCGCAACAACTTTGAGAAATAGGTCATTTTATTTTCGTTCAGCGTCTTATATGCATACCATAGCCGCTACGTCTGCGGGCTACGCTCAAAATACTTTGTTATTCGCGAAAAATCATGAAGTACGTACTAACAAAACACGCGACGTGAATCATCAAGACCGTCGGAAAATCTGATTTAAAGTTAGCGATCGTAATGTCGTTGACATTTTGTGATTTTCCATTAAGCGTTTAACCAACCTTATATTAAACCGACGCGATAAAAGTATCTATGAATAACCCTTTGGAGCTGAAAACGGTGTCTAAAAATAGCCCATTCATTCTTGAATCTTGAGGCAAATCTAAAGATGTGCTAAAAATCTTCAATTCCGTTTGAAACTATCTATCGTACGTCTGCAAAGGGTCAGCCCTATTCATTTAATGTTACGCTTCGTTATATCTTTAGACTAAGCCCTTTTGATACACGCATTCATTGAAATAGGAGGTCTTTTGAATCTATTTTATTTAGGGACCGGAATGGTGTTTCAATTGGCAGCTCAAGATATAACGAAACTTCAGTCAAATAAGTTCCTTAGGGATTAGCAACGGTCAAAGCTTAAAGAGACTCGGTACTTCGATTACTAAAGCGGTGACTAATCTAAATGTAATTAGAATTTGCTTTGATGTTAAATTGTCGGTAATTTGCAGGTAGTGTCACGGGATTGTAGTAGCTTATTGCAAGCTCACTACCGTCTTGATGGACATCCGCACGTCAATCCAATCCACGAGGTGCTGGTGGGCGATAAGAGGGTGTACCTTATATTCCCTCGCTCCCACTCCGACTTACATTCTTACGTGAGAGCAAGGAAACGATTGAGGGAGCACGAAGCTCGGAGACTCTTCAGACAAATGGCAGAAACTGTAGCGGCGTGCCACGAACAAGGCATCGTTTTACGGGATCTTAAGCTGAGAAAATTCGTCTTCGCCGATCCTCAAAGGTAAGTCAATATATTATACAATATTAGCGAACATTGTCGAAACTAATTGCCTCTATAATTGCACAAACAATCAACTTATTAAGAAACGGTTTTGAAACAACCATTAATTTGAGGTTGCGAATTTGTAGGCTAAATTGTGAATTGTTGAACTTGTCTTTTTCAGTGCAAATATATTCTATGATAAATAGGAGTATGAAACGAAGGAAATTGTAATATAATGTGTACTTCAGTATCCTATTATCGATCGGCTAGATGATTTCCCAACTGCATGTAATGTTTTCGCAAGTTTGATTTAATGTAGAGAAATCTTGTCTAGTTTAAGTTGCAATCGTTTGAAATACATTATCTCAGAACAGTCGGTCGTGATGCCTGAATTTTGCCAATGAAATAACTGACGCAACTGTCCTCTACCGATAGACGATATCTCTTTGTTATAATATAAATACAAAACACAGTACATAAAAATTTCTCTCATATAAAGTGCCGCATTAAAAATCGATACAAAAGATCAAGATGACACATGACCCGTCATCAAATCGATAACTTCCTTTCCGCCCACTAGAGATGAGTCGTGAGAAATGCTTTAACAAGAAAAAAATATCAGACGAGAAACGGAAATGTAGTTTTTTAAGTAACACGTCATTTCCTTTTGCACTCGATAGCGCCTTGTGCCGTCGATAAACAGTTATCAGACGGTAACAGCAATTAACCTGATAAGAATTTACGTTACATTATTAGACCTTGGTTTCGCTGCCAAATGACTTTACCGCAAATAAATATATTGAAGTGTTTAAGAGTGCAAGTGTGTATAGCGATATGGACGTTACAAAACATTAGCCAACAATATTAATTACGGGCAGCCGGCAGCAACCGGCGGATTTTCGAACTTTTGAAACGTTATCTGGCCTCCATTGTTGCGAATATCTCCGGCAATGCTAGGCTCAAGGCGAACGGTGTCATTGCTGCGTACAATACGTTGCATTCGGGTCAAGGGTGCGCCGGCGCAGCGCCGCTCATATACCACCAACAGGCCCTCATGCCATGCAAACACCATGCGGGTACCTGCCTACCCTTATCCGATCACCTGATCCCAAGTAACCCCGATATTTTATGCACCCCTTAACATGTATGATGTATCCAACGACCACATTCCAAGTTCAAAAAATACCACTTTTCACCTGTCCCACATACCTCACTCAACCCTTGCTTTGTTGGACTAATGAGTTCTTTTTTTATTAAAAATAAATCGATCTCCAAAATCTAATATTTCATTTGATTAACGATAAGTCGTTTATAAAATTGGATCGCTCTAACAAAAGAAGGGCAACAGACGCGTTATTACGCATAAGATAATCCGAGTCCTGACTGAGACATTTTCATTACGCCTACGCAAAATTGAGGGTGACCGAATAGATTTTATTAACTTTCAGCGACTTTCGTTCATTGCTCCTGAATGAAGTTTTGCATGGATCAGACTGAGGTCACGTTGCTTCGTAATCAAGTATATAAATGTACCAATTTGTTTTTTGCACAGTTAGAAAGTTCAATTTAATACCCTTCATGTCGGTAGAAACAAACTTGGCTATCAAGCGTCGCTTTTGGTAACTGAAAGCGTTATTCGAATGTAAAAACTTTGACGTAATAACAGCCGCAGCCCGCAGAGCGCCGCATCATGACTTGAGGAAGCTCTTTCAAGTTCCCATTCAAAGCAGAAATGTTTTACGTTACTCTCATAATATAAACTCATTGCTGAAGAATACCCAAGTCGTTTGTTACATCGTTTGTCATTTGTTAATTACAATTCATATCTTTGACCGTTAGTAGAACATCACGTGTCGTTTCGGGCCGGAACGGTTTTTGTTTTAGAGATTAACGTCCATCAGGTAGCCAGCTGGGAGGAAACGATTGACCCAAACTATCTCGCAAATGTTCAACTTTCCCAGAGAATTTCTTGTCCGATTATTCCGCCGGCCAACGTGATATTAGCATACCGGCAGCTGACCTTGTTCGGCCCTAATAAATTCTAATGATTATGCACGCGTAGTGGTCAAGATTATTCAAATGTTCTTCGCAATCGTGAGAATGGACTTCTTATTCGGAAGGTGCAATATGATCAAGTGTCCGTCCTACCGTTTCTCACGTTTCATACAAAGGCACCCCTGATTACAAATTCTAGTCATCCGGTGGTCGACGCCGCGATTTCTCGCGATCCCAGCTTGTCTCAAAGGTAAATAAGAGTATTAATATTGATTCCGCGCTCCGAGATGCTTTGAAGTAGATTTTCTGTACTCTAGCCGTAGTTTTCTTCGTCCTTTGAGACGGCAAGTTGTTTTTCTTTACTAATAAAGAAAAGATCTCATTTATTCTAGCTCTTTTGATGCTGGATTTACATTTCGAAATGAAGGAATATTTTTCTTTTGAAAATTTTCGAATTAAATTTTAATCAGTATCTTTACAAACAACGTTTTGTGTGTGAGATTGAAACAGAGACTGATTTAAATAATATTTTGGCACATTCATGAATACTAAAAAATATGAAGGATAATAAACAGTTCTCGTGTATGATCATTTAGAGAAATCTTAGCTCGTGTATCCTCACGCGGGCCTTGGCATGTTGAAGTATTAAAGGCCGTCCTAGTAAAGAGCTTATTTTTACCTGTAATAAATCGACGCGTCCTAGTCTTGTCGTATAGAAACAATTTCCTTTATTAAAGACCATTGCAAATTCTATTAACGAAAGCCGGATGTTTCATTCCAAACTACCATTGTCGAATATGTAATCTCCAATTTTGTCAACAAGCACCGGAAAACGGAAATACATTCACGTGTTGTAAACATCTATTGTTAATATTGCGTCTTTAATTTTCTCCGCTGCTTTTTTAATTTTGGAAACATGAACGTTTTACGCCAGACAGATAGGAGCCCGAATTTGTAGTTACATCGTAGCCTTTGTAAGCCGATGCAGGTATAAAATTGTCTACAACGCATTGTTCGAATCCAACCCGCCTCCATGCCAAAATAATACGGAAAAAATCTCCCAGGTAACGTCTTTTTTGCGTAACATGTAATGCAGAAGCGAGTTCGAATGATCGAGTACAATGACAATTCCACATAGGCATTGATTACACAACACGATATTCAAGGCGAGGTTGTATCGTTTACCTATCATCAGATTACTAACATTGTTTAGACGAACAATGCGAGAGAAATGTTTTCACAGCGTACATAGGTATGTCTCACTAACGGGACAGTGTATTTATATGTTCGCTGCGCTGGCAATCGTTGGCGGATATGCCAAATTAGTCTTCGATAGACCCGGCAGACGCCGCCGCGTCGCATTCCGGCCAGGCCACCGGCTGCCGCTGACACTTCCATATAAACGAGAGCCTTGTTTGAATCCATTTAAATTTAGAACACGCGAGGCGTCCTGTAATTTTGAACATGCAATCAAACGTTCGAAACAGACAACTTTTGCCTGCGGCTTCGTCCGTTGCTCGCATGTCTATCTCGACAATCACTAGTAGCGGCTCGTTTTTGGATAAATTCATTAAATACAACACCCTACTACTACTAACCTAATTATATCTATATACGACCTATAAACATCTATAAAATACCTATTATTAATTTTTCAATTACCTATACGGCCTATTTCTTGTTACAAGTCTTCGGAAGTCTATAGACTAGTGACCAGTGATTTTATTTAAAGTCATACTAAAAATTACCACTCGTAAATGCTATAAGAACATAGCGACACATCTGTATAGTTTGCGTGGGTTATTTTGACATGAAAACTATGTTACTAAAAGTCTGTGGCAAGATATATGACAAAGTATTTACATAATACAGGTGCTCTGCAGTGCGCACACAGTCGCCTTAAGAAATATATTACATAATGTTTAATTCTGTATTTGTATCGGCAAAATGCGCAGTGCTTATTGGCAAACGGTTACTATGTATTATGTACCGTCTTTCGTTTTGAAAATTTGCATATACAAATGATTCAGACGAGAATTAAATTTGTCAAGCGTAAAAGCTTGTTTATGAGATTTTCTTAATCATTAAAATATTAACAGGCATTTAGACTTCATTAGTTTTAAACACTCGGTAGACTTATGCATATTTTTCTGAATTAGAAGGCTTTTCCGGGGTGTTACTAAAGTTGCATATTAAAATGATTCAGGCTGGAAACCTATGTCTATGTGTTTTCGGGGCGTTTGTTAGTGGCCTCGGTCGAGTTGTAGCTGCAAAGGTCGCGCAACTGTGCCAATGTCGGTGACGCCGACTGCGCCCGCGCCTCGTCGCTCGTGCGGAACCAAACTAAAAAAATGATGTATACACTTCATCGTATGAAGTTTATTGTTATACATATATGAACTAATCTATACAAGTAAATCCAAAAACGTGAAATCAGTTATTTAAAGCTTCGGATATAAATTATGTTATGTATTAGGATTTAAGGCTTTAGTTCACATTTGTTAATAATGTAACAGTCGTACTATATATACCGTATAGATTATAATAAAACTCTATTCTTATTTCAAATTTTGATAACAAAAATGGCTATCCTTTTTATCCATATATGTAACATATAGTGACATACTTTTTTATTCATTAATATATTTAAAGCCATTGCGCTTACATAAAATAGCTTAGGTTCGTATTTCAAACGATTGTCAATAACTGTGATAATTCGATTCGTTATTTAAGTAAGACATTCCTGAGTTCTACATACGATTAGCAAAAAATATATTTTAGACATGTGTATAATAATTAAATTCAATTATAAGTTGCGAGATCAGGGGATGGTAAGGATTACGTAAGCACTATAGGGGGGCAGGGAAGTCTGCTTTACTTATTTTGAATGACATGGAGGGGTGGACGGTGGGTATATGTTAAAAAATCAATATATTAATTGAAAAATGTTTACGTAAACATTGGGGGTAGAGATAAGAGCTTTGCTTACTATTTCTGACGAGGGAGACAGAAGGTAAATTTATTGTAATAAATCCGCCTACATAATACTTGAATGGAAATAGAAAAGTAGACATTATAGTCTATAGTGAAGTAATGGAGCTTCAAAAATACTGGGCACCTACGCCTGTCCCTCGTAAATGAGTCGGACGAGGACGACGTGAGTGTTCGTCATGACTATAAATATGTGTTCGCACCTTTTTTGGTGGTACGAAAACACCGGATACAGCTACCGGATATGGATAGTGCATTGCTCTCGGTCAAGCATTACAATTATTACTCGGATCACAATGTGGGTCTTCTTGGAAACGATACACCGGACACTTTTGACATGTATAGAAATTAAATCCGATTATAATAAAAGATAATCTTTTGTAACTGTGATGCAGGGGATGGTTTTAATACTCCTTCTGGA
>JAOSYY010000010.1:9318633-9330860 GCA_025727935.1 Hebomoia glaucippe
TCAGCATGTAAATGTACAAACTGACAGAGATTAAGCCTATTTGTCGTCCCACGCATTTCTGCAACCACGCGGTAAATGTTATTTCGTAAGGCGAAATCGCAACATCGCTTATTTTGCGTTTTCGAAACGGCTTCGTCATTCTTACTCCGTGCCTACAGCGTTTGTGCTTATGCCTTAAATACATCGTAGTACACGCATTGAAATTAGAGCGAACATTCAATTGGAATTCGTACTCAGTTTTAATACAACAATTAAGGAATTTTGATAACAAGTAAGGTACAACAAGCGTATTGTTTCATTATGCTAACATTATGACATAAGTGAGCGATTCGTATGTTTTGCAAATCTGCCGATTACTCAAAGCCTTGCCTGGAGAGCACCTTGGCCCGACGAACGCATATTAATCACCCACCGAACCCGTATTGTTTATTATTTTAGCTCTCGCAACAGTATTAACACACAGTTTGTAATCCCGCCTATTGCCTGATCCGTAACGCTCGAAACACATTGCAAACTCTTGCATCGACAAATGCAAGACGAAAGCCTTTATTACTTCAAACAGCACATTTGCGATTTCTGCCGAGAGGCAACGCGGCCGTATTTCGAATTTCCGATCCACAATAATGAATAGGAAACGATTGCACGCCGAGACAATGGCTGATTCCGGCTGCGTATGCTCAGCAGCGGAAACCGGGTAGGCGCTCGCGGATGTGGATTTACTGTTTTATTTATCGGTCCACACGGCATCTGTCGGAGGACAAACGGCCAGCTGCCCTTTATGGTATTCTCGTTGAGACCTCCGTACTTAGAGCGAAACACCTGTCGCCGGCTGCATACTCTGTAACCGATTAATACGCGCTGCGCGCGTGAAAGTTATTGCTATTTATATTCTTAAGAACTTCAGTTTTCACCGATCGCTGTAATTAGTCGCCGATATGGGAGCAGCGGTTTTTATAATTTTCTCAGCGCGCAGAAAACTCGTCACAAACGTAATAGTGTTATGAAAGTGCATACGTAAACGTATTACTAAGCAGGTTAGCTGGTAACTCTTAATGTAATATGCCGCAGTAGAGAATTCCTACAAGAGTTACGCGAACGATTACAAAACATTTTATTTACCTAATAGGATCTTCTATACGACCTAATTTGCTTTAGCACGCGCCGTGCACGATTAATAGAGCGGAGGAAACGTCTTCTATGCAACCCTTGTAACGTGTGGTTAGTTTTAGTGGATTTCGTAACAGCGTAGATAAACGTCCGCGCACCGGGAAGGAGTCAACGAACGGAAGTATTTTCACGTGTGGTGACATACTGTCGATCGTTTATCAATCTTGCGTAAGTGAACCGCGTTGCCCAATCTCTGCATTCGGTTATGCTAAACTGGACGATTTGTGCCGCGGTATCGGACCCCGGGCGTCTCGTTAGTCGTCTGTCGCAAGCGCCGTGCGCTGGTTAGCTCGGCTGCTTTCTACGGCCCTCTTTCTCCGTTACGCCGGTGCACGATTGCAAAACGCGGAGGTTGCGCTTTCTTCGTTCGCGACGTCGGAGAAATTGTTGCGACACCGGCGCGTACGCCGACCCCGCGTTAGAAAGTCGAACGCTCACCGGATTTAACAGACCCGGGCCACGTAACGGTGTAATTGTTGCGATTCGAAATACCAGATTCACGAGGTTTCGGACGCTTTGCGCGAACGCATTCCGCGCGCTTTCTTTTCTTGCATAATCTTGGAGAAATGGGCTCCGTGCCGTCGAACTGCGTGGCCGGTAACTCGAGCGACTGACTAATTGCATAGGTGATTTGCGCAACGGGTGCTGGTGGCGCTCGTTCCGCAGTCCGGCAGTTGCAACACGGGATTATTTCGGCGGCGCCTTGGACGGTCGCCCAGACTTGCAACACGCCATATCGCAACGGCTCATAATCCATTGTGAGTTGTGACACGCGACTCGTACGGACGTCGTCCGCCTGCCAAATAAGACCCATGGAAGAGCCTCGGTTGCGCTATCCGATCTCGCTCCGGCAAATGTCACCGGCGCTCCGGCCTATCGTCGCTGCATTCGATTTAAAAACTAAAACAATTTTGCAACCGATGTTCACATTAGCGTTTTCGCAAGCGGGCCCAGCGCTCGGTTTCAAAACGTTCTCCTTGCGTTATCGCAGCTCCGATAAAGCGAGCTGTATGTTTATGCGGTTTCGAGACCTAAATTTGTGGCTCGATGCCGAGTAGACGAGGTAATGAAATTTTAGGAAAATTACAAACGAGACGTTTCACAAGGCTTTGTCACACGAAGCTAGCGTGGCGCTCGGTCACGCGTGTTCACAACTAGCGCTCTAGATAGCGTACAGTTCGAACGTCGTTATCAAACGCGGAGCAGCGAACGCTGCGGCTGAGCGATTGCGCCACGCGAGCGACTGTATAATTGGGTATGCTCGGGATGGTTTCCCAATGAATCCCGGCATCTCGCGGCCGCGGTGTGGTAATGCGCTTACGACATGTCGTGTCCCTACAATGCGGGTTACGAAAACCTATGACTAACCTACGCCAGTTTCCGAAATGCCCGCCTCGGGCCATGAATTAGATCTTAGTTATTCGAGCGAACCGCGCGCGATTGGAAACATTTAGCGTATCGTCCACGAGTCGACAGGCGAGCGATTGCGCAAGCGTTCGTCGGCGATATAACTCGAGCAGGAAGTGCATTCATGTGTGTTGCATCTGTGCGCCTGCCATTGTACGTTACGAAACTGTCAGGGTTGAGTTAAGCAACGGCGGCAGTTGCGAAACATCGCCGCATCCCGCTGATTGTGGCCGATCCCACACTGCTCTTGTAATCCTATCAATAAACGATTATATAACACCTCTCCAAGTATAAAACGCGCTAACCGCATCAAACAAACATTAGGATTCTAGAAGAAATGTCGGGTTTCACGCGTCTAACATGAAACAACGGTATTAGTTAACTTCATTGCGAAGTAGACATGACTCAACGTGGCCGTGTAAATGTTTACATCGGGAGGACGTCACGATTTGTAATTGGAACATCGTGGATTTTTAACATGCTCGTTATGATATCCTGATTATGAAAAATGAAGGATTTTTTTCGGGAATGTTGAGGCAATGACGGTGGCGGGCTAAGATCGTTGAAATGACCTGAATGCGTCAAGTTACGAGACACGAGCGAGCCGGTAGAGCACGCAGCGGCTATTGGAGCGTGCCCCAAAGTGCTGTCCTTTCGCGGTCTCGCGTCGGCCGCGACCACCGAGAATCCTTCGAGGCCACAGCACCGAACGCTCGGAACACGCTCGGAAATCCGGCCAACCTTCCGACTGCGTTACGACACCGTATAACTTATTTACACGTTGCGAAATACGAATCGATTGCAACTGCAGACATCGCACTTTAGCCTTGCCGGTGTAAGGGATTTAATTAGGATCAATTGCGCAGTCGAAACCTAAAACTGATACGAGGACTCCCGCTCACCGGCGTTTAAAAGGGCTCAGTGACGTCACCTCAATGTTCCCAAGCCTATTGCTACACCGATTTTAAAATTAATAGAAAATTATCTTGCGTAAGTAGACACGGCTACACTGTACACGTATTCATTGAGATGCCAATAATTATATTTCATCTGATTTTCGTCAGTGCGAGCGTATTTCGATGGCAACATTGCGACACTTTAGCGAGGCTAACCTTTAGATGGCACGCCGATCTAAATTGTCACGACCGCGTCATAAATATGTTAATAAATCAGTATCTCTTTATCTGCGTCAAACTAATTACGTTATTTCAATGTTTCTTGCGGTGAAGCCACGTCGGCTGCGCTCCTTCGAAATACTATTTGTCAAACGGTTGAGATCGCAAATTTTGTAACTTGGCAAACCTGATATTTATTGCCACCAGCTTTCTGAATACGCAAGCTTGTAAACGTGAGTTATCCGATCCTTCGCAATCGACGGACGAAACCGAAATTGAATTTAAGATTATTCAGAAATAGAACGGGACCCTTCTTAACGTGCATTTAACTCAGTTCCCCACAACATTAACGGCTAAAAATATCCTTATTTAATGCACCTCGTTTGAACAACTGAAAGCGTACAGCACCTGGTTATATGTATCTCCAACCGGTACAAACACTCGGTACTCCTTCAATTTTTAGTTACGTGCTCTGAGCAAACCTCCTGCATCTAATCAAACATCAATTAGTAAGGCCGTTTGGAATTAGTTCATCTGAGTCAACATAACAGTTCAACACACCGCGCCGGAAAGTTCACTTCGGCTAATGTCATCGATCCTTATTGGAAACATCGATTCGTATAAAAGTGTAGACTGTTACGAATTGTGCATTAAATGCATTTCGAAACGATGCGGCAACTTGAAATACGAGGTCGCAGTGCGCCTAAAGCCCGTGATGTGTTGAAACAAAACCTATTGCGTCATTGAACGGCTTTATGGTTCGCCATGTAATTATTTACATGACATTATTGTTACATACAGAATGTGAAAACATTTTGCAACGACCGCTCCGACATACATTAATGCGACGCTTTACTAATTAGTAATAAACGAATGGTTAATAGCCGCCGGCCGATGTGCACAAAGGACGCATTATGTGCGCCCGATCGCGGTGCCCGTGTTATGATAACGACTTCGTGACTTATATGGGTCGACGGCCTCAGGTTCAACGGACGTCCAAATGTTTTCGTAGCTCATCAAATTTTCCAATTGTTTCAGAACGACGCTCAAGTTGGAGTCTTTAGAGGACGCGGTGGTACTCGACGATCCGGAGGAAGACCTCCTTCAAGACAAGAGGGGCTGCCCCGCGTACGTGTCGCCTGAAATCTTGAGAGCTCACCGAACGTACTCCGGCAAGGCGGCCGACATGTGGTCACTCGGCGTCATTCTCTACACGATGCTCGTAGGAAGGTGTGTATTTTGCATAAACCAGATTTCTAGGCTAGCCTATTTAAATTTTAAATTAATTGTCCTTCGCATTCGTTAGGAAGTATTTGGGTCGGTGCAATAAAACGTGCATAATTTAGAAGGGCGGCGGGGTGGGCGTCTTCACCTGCGCGGTGGCGTGGGACTTACCGTTTTTCGAGATCGCAGCGCGGGGGTCGCGGCGACCGTTGGCGACGCGGGGATGATCACCTGTCGGCCGTTACGCGCCAACGGCTAGCAATTATATCACCCACATATAAGTTTATACGAGTCTCGTGAAATCTTCGCCGCACCTGCCGCGGTCATGTGGCGAAGACGTTGCCCCGCCTCCCTGCCGGCACCTGCCGTTCGCGATCCTTTGTTTTCTACTTTTTAAAGCCCTCGCACCCGTAATTTAAATTTGAAACTCGGGATTTCGCCGCAATCGCCGGTTTCACCTGTCGCCGGAAGGGTTTTCTTCGTTTACCTGAGTTTTTGTTTCGCGCATCTGCCCGTTCCGAATGACAATCACATCGGCGTCATTATCTCGGGACGCGCTCCGAAAAAACTTTTACATTTAAGGCGATCCATCCATAACGTCGCCGTTAATTAGTGCTATCTCGAAACGATAAGGAACAGTTGGGTTCCGTCGTCAGATTGCGTCTAGCCGATTGCGAGATTTGACGTTTTAATTGTCACAAAAATGTCAACTGAAATTAATGGCCGCTTTGTTTGTTTCCAGGTATCCGTTTAACGACTCGGAGCATGCGTCTTTATTTGCGAAAATATCTCGGGGCTACTTCGTCGTGCCGGAGTGCTTGTCGTCGCGGGGCAAGTGCCTGATCCGCTCCCTGCTGCGACGGGAAGCTAGCGAGCGTTTGAGCGCGCGGGATGTGCTACGGCACCCGTGGCTGGCGCGGGATCCGCGTAATGAGTTGCCCCCGCGCGCCGCAGCCTCGCAAGACCGCCTCGTGCCCGACGTGGACATGGATGGGGACTGCGTGTAGCCTCCCGCCGCGCCCGAAGCCCCGATGCTGGCATCGGTACAAGTTCCATTAACATCATAACGCAATAGTCGTTCCGTCACGGAAACTCACACGAAACTCTTCGTCCGCAATCCGGCGTACAGTTAGCTTGCGGTTGCGCTCACTGAAATGTCGGTACCCATTTCACGCTACGTCAGTGTTATTTCAGTAAGTTGTATCCCAAGCCAAATAAAGGTCTCTGTCGAGACTTAGTTTAGTGTTTATATCGGACGGCGGAGGCGGCTGGCCCGCGAGTCCGTCCGCTTAATTTATCTAGTGAAGGTTCGAACACAATAAGAATCGCATAATTCGACCGACGCGTTACAGTCGCTGTGGATTCAGAGTTTTATGCGGCTTTTATTGGCGCTACGCCGTCGTGCGGTGTATGTCTTAATGTTCGTAATGACAGAATAAGTGAGACTGATAGCTCGTCCCGGGCACGCGTACGGGTATCGGGACGATAACCGATCCATCTTGTGAATGGTACGAAACCGGGTATTAACTTAACGATAGACGCGTTGCAAACGTTATCACGTCCGACCTCCGAATGGATCGGGTTATATTTACGAGCCGTTATGTTAACTACTACGTTAATTCCTGTTAAGCCTAAATAATCATATCAATTTCACATCGATATAGATGGATATATTGCATTGAAGTTGCGCGTAGTGATAGATACATAGGTGTATATTTTGTATTTATATGAAATGTTTAAATTTATATCGTGTAATTGTGATCTCCACCGATGTTATTTAGCGATTACTTGATTGCCATTAATTGTGTTGTTATGCAGAAGTGATAGCTCTTTTGTTGCACAACGACCCGTTGCTTCCATCATAGATATTATGATTATATTATTTAAAAAGTTCGGTTTATTTTCAATAACGATTTATGTATTCGTCAAATCAATGCGAAATTATTTTGTTATCGATTGAACATTGTTTTGTTTTTTTTTTATAAATTAATTCGCATCACCATGTACCGAATGAGTTCGTTGAATTTGGTCCGTGCCATTTATTTAATTTAATGTAATTTATTGATGTTCTAATCGAGTTGCGACGGCGGCCCTTCTTCCTATTAAATTATTATCTGATTTGGTACTTGGTGTGGTATTTATTGGTTATCGTTAATATGAAATCAACTATTAACTAGTTACATAATCAATAATGACCAAATTTTTTGTTATTTTTATTATTTCCTTTTGATCTTTGAAATTCCTGTGAGGCTTTCGTATTAATGAAAGTGTAGCTTTGAAATAGTCAAGTCTTTCATTTGTGAAAGCGCGTTGTACAATAATAGTCTACTGTAAAATAAACTATTTTAACATTAATTTATACAAACTGTAAATAGAGCTAAGATATTATAAGTTTATCAAAAAAAGGACGAATGATAGAGGGAATAAATAATTGAAAAAATATAAACATCGCAGTTTTATTGATATTCGCTTATCGTCTTGTATTTTTGATATCTCTGGATTAGAAAAACCTATGACATCACATAGTTCAAACATATCCATATCACCAGGAAATAAGATCTCAATTTATCGAGAGATAATAACATAATTTATGTCGGTAAAGATTCAACGTAATCTTTAAAATTCTTGTTAATATACTGCATCGCCATCTTTGATAAAAGATTTTTGACATTAAACTCAAAATGAAGTACCAGGCTCTCATAAAACATTAGTAGTACCTTTCCCAACCATTACTATACACCCGTATTTTTTAAATGTAATTTTTATAAAAGATTTTTTGACAGTAAACTAAAAAAGAAAGTACCAGGCTCTCATAAAATACTAGGACCTTTCCCACTGTTACTATAACACTTGTTTATGTTATTTTTATAAAAGATTTTTGAAATTAAACTAAATAATGAACTACTAGGATCTCATAAAATACTAGAAGAACCTGTCCCACCTTTAGTATACACCTGTATATGTTATTTTTATACAAGAATTTTTGACTATTAACTAATAAATGAAAGTACCAGGCTCTCATAAAATACTAGAATCTATTCTACCCTTATACAACTGTAAAAATGTTATTTATTTTTATACAGAATTTTTGACATTGTTAAACTAAAAATGAAGTACCAGGCTCTCATAAAATACTGGAACCTGTCCCACCTTTAGTATACACTGTATATGATGATATTTTTATACAAGAATTTTTAACATTTAACTAAAAAATTAGAGTACCAGGCTCTCATAAAATACTAGGACCTTTCCCACCGTTACTATACACCTGTATATTATTATTTTTTATAAAATAAATTTTGACATTTAACTAAAAAATTAAAGTACCAGGCTTTCATAAAATACTAGGAGCTTTTCCACCGTTACTATTTATACACTTATTATATATGTTATTTTATTAAAGAGTTTTGACATTAAACAAAACATGAAGTACCAGGCTCTCATAAAATGCTAGAATCTATTCTACCTTACAATATACTCGTATATTTGTTATTTCTTATAACGTACTCCACATTTGTGTTATAATACCGTAATATGGCAATCTGTCAAAATAGATTTTGTATGCAAATAATCACGATGATAAACATTTTTTATCGCGAGCGATTGGCGATAAAAGAAATCCTATAATTATCGATTCTTATTTGCGTCACATCAGCTAATTTTAAAGATCTTAAAATCTTTTAAAGAGAATTTCGGTTTAAAAATCAGCGATAAGCACTATTAACTAAAGGATAAGGTTAAAATAAAAAAGAATATTATATTTAAACAAAATTTAATATCACAATTATATTTCGTAAGAAACAATAATGTCAAGGGAACTTTTATGTACAGATTTTTCACAAATATATCTTTTAAAAGCCCGATTTCTGATGAAACTAACTCTTGATACAAAAAAAAACTACAGTTCAAGAGATGGTGTAATTGTAAATACATAATTGAGGTATTAAACCTTTTTCGAGTTCAACAAAGGATTGATTGACACATTTGTTTCAGCGCCATCTAGTGGTAGTACTATAAACTTAATTGCAACTAATGCCATCTAGTAGAGGCGTTCCGCTTTGCTAGGTCCGTGTGTCATCGCGTACGCTTGCATACGTCTCTCCAATTCTGGTCTAAAATGTCTAATCAGACCTTGTACTGGCCACGCCGCGCCGTCACCGAGAGCGCAAATTGTGTGACCTTTAAAATAGCACAAGTTTATTAACGCGTCAGTCCAATTTTATATGTTCTTTTACCGTATAAATAATTTATCGCTCTTAAAAATAAGAGTTGATGGTAGAGGGGTGAAAATTTAGGGCTGTAATTTTTAATTATTCCATCATAAAAAATTAAAACTTTTGACCAAAAAATAAAATCCGGGGTCTATCACATAAGAGTATAAAAATAGATAATCTATTCTCAAACCTGTCGAATATACATAACGTTTCATCAAAATCGGTCAAGCAGTTTCGTTTGAGATACCGTTTCAACCACATTTATATAATTAACACGCTATTATTAGTCTATATGATAATATAATAAACATAGCTGAAGTTATTACTTATAACATTAGCAATATACCAGTCAAAATCCCATTACAATCACTCCAGCCGTTTTGAACAGCCAGCACAAAAAAGGAGACAAAAGTTTTCTATGTTTCCCTTATAAGTATATCCATATGTATCTACTAAAGAGCTCTTCACCTTTAGTCAAATGTAAACATTCATAAATGTATTCTAATAATCAAAAATCACCTTCGATTTGTTTGGAGATCTCCCATAGCATGTCAATTTCTTTAGGTGACGCGTTGCCTTCCACGAATCTGCAAGTGATATATTAATAAATATGATTTCTCAGAGTACATTGCCTTACAGCCATTAATTCTTCAAATATCACTTCTATAAGCGACTATGGGTCATACTAGCACTCCGTAGGGAATTAGCCCAAACATAGTTATACAAAAAGAAAATTAAAAATAATTATTGTTCTCTCATTCAAGCGAAGAACTCAATAACAAAAACAACTGGACTAACATGATTGAACGTAAATAATGCTAATAAAAGGTTTTAAAAATATTTGTTGTTTTAGTTAGGGTGTATACTTTTCCCGTATCATCAACAAAGGTGTCATAACTACTATCATCTGTCTTCGTTTTCGGGAGCGATCTCCTAACACCATGTATATTGTCTCAACAGCTTGATACTACCGATCTGTCCATGAGCGACTCATTAAAATTGATCTAACCATCTATTAGATTAGCGAGAACAAACAGACAAAGAAACAAAAACAAATGATTGCACAGATAAACATATATAGCTACATATACTTATACTAAATTGACCCCGTAACGTCGTTTTGCCACATAAAAATAGGGGGTGAAAATTGGGGGTTATATGTATTTTTATATACTGTATCATAAAAAAAGTAAAAACAACAATTTTCATCCAAAACTTTAAAAAAAAGTTTAAGGGTGAACAACCCCTATCACTTAGGGGGATGAAAAATACATGTTGTCCGATTCTCAGACCTACTAAATATGCATATGAAATTTCATAAAAATCGGTCGAGCCGTTTTTGAGGAGTATGGGATCGAACATTGTGACACGAGAATTTTATATATTAGATATATATATACTATAAAGCATTGGGTTTACAAATGATACATTATATAATAGAAACAAAATTAGTCAACATTACCTGTAAATAATCTTATTCATCCATGATACACCTTCACGGCAAGGCGTACATTGGCCACAGGACTCATGCTTATAGAACATAATGAGTCGAGCAATTGCCTTGACAATATCCGTTGACTTGTCCATCACAATAATCGCAGCTGTCCCAAGAGACGTCTGAGCAGCGACTAGACCATCAAAGTCCATTATTGCTGTCTCACATACACTGTTAATGTATAAATTTTATTATTTTATTGTTTGAATTGACATTTTTTTATGAGAGCTTAATCTGTCATACAACTCGCCAGAACTTCAAAATATGTGCAATTATCATTTGTTATAGAGCACCCAACTATTACATTATCAAAAAATTCTTCCAGTCAGTCTGTAAATTAATTCGAACAAGCAAACAGATAAAAATTGATTAACTGCTTCTTCCCTTATAAGCTGAAGACGACATTAGCATTTAGAGGATATATAGGGATTCTTTTACCAAATGATAAATTTAAGCATCCATAAAGACATGTTTATAGTTAAGTGATTTTAAAAGGTTAAATATAGAAAATTACTTTATGATTAATAGAATTTTCCAATATGGCACTATACTCACTGTTTAGGAATAAGGGGAGTTGATGAACCTCCAGGAATGATGGCTAACAAGTTATCCCAGCCACCGCAGACTCCACCTGCGTGGCGTTCAATGAGCTCCTTAAGAGGAATACTCATCTCCTCCTCAACAGTACAAGGAGTGTTCACATGGCCAGATATGTTGAACAGCTTAGTGCCAGAGTTACGAGGCCTGCCGAACGAGGCAAACCATTTGCCACCCCGACGGCAGATTGTCTGTAATTTTGTATATATATATTAATTAATAGATGCATTAAGCACTACATTCTTGTGTATATCAGTCTAAAATACTAGGAATACAACTGAGATCCCACAAAGTATTCCCATAATAAAAAATATTGAATGATTATTGTAATTATGTTTGTGTGCTAAATACAGACAATTAGTTGACATCTATAGAACTAAATAATATATTTTGTAGATACATAACTATTAGTCTAATTAATATAGATAATAATATCTCATGATACTTACTGGTGAAACAGCAATTGTTTCCACATTGTTCACTGTAGTTGGGCAACCAAACAGTCCAACATCAGCTGGGAAAGGAGGCTTCAGCCTTGGCTTACCCTGTTTGCCTTCAATGGATTCAATGAGAGCAGTTTCCTCGCCACAGATATAGGCTCCAGCTCCCCGATGAACAAATACATCGAAATCATACCCAGAACCACAAGCATTCTTACCAATTAAACCAGCTTGATAAGCCTGAAATTATGGAAAATTATACAAATGGTAATTATTTATTTAAAATTATATGGCTTGTTGTCAATATTAATATCATCAAACCTAAGAGTGCGTGTTGTCTTCAGCGTATAAGGGTCTATATTTACAACAAAAGCGATTAATAAATTTTGGTCTGTACAGTTGTTACAATGAATCTACAGACTGCCTCGAAAAATTTTTTTGTCAATAAATAGTGAGGGTTGGGTAGATACCACACAACTTTCTCTTATATTAGTTTAATAATTATTTGCTATCAAAACTGAACAACTGTATTTCAAAATTATTTTTCTGGCTATCAGGTCTATCTACT
>JAOSYY010000010.1:9332667-9350297 GCA_025727935.1 Hebomoia glaucippe
ATAAAATGGCAGCAGTAATTCCAGCAGTTACTAGATTATCTTCTAGAATAATAAGAATACTGGGCTGTAATCCAGGTCCGATGACACTACAGGGTACAAATACATATTTAATTGGAACTGGAAAAAAGTAAGTCGCAACAAAGTTTGTTATCACAATATTTGATTAGTCCAAATATTAAATTTGATGTCTACTTATTATTTTTAGTCGAATCCTTTTGGACACTGGTGATAAAGATATACCTGAATACCAAAAGCATTTGTCTGAAGTTGTTAGTTCAGAACAAGTAGATATTGAACACATTATTGTAACGCATTGGCATCACGATCATATAGGTGGTCTGGAGAATATATTTGGAACTATTGCAAGTATGTAGAACTATGTATCTTCAACTTCTCCTTTTAGAATATAATGTTATATTAACATTACTATTAAAGATTTATGTATAACTCGAATTTTGTGTTGTGCTGTCTATTATAGCAATTAAGTTTAATTTACCCTAGTTAATTTACTTCCATAAATAAAATATACATCTGTAAATTCACCACAATTCTGTATAACTAATATTACTGATAAGGTTTGTACACAAACAAGTTTTTCCTTCACTTTTTGCTCTCTTGCTTGTTCTTACATTTTGTATCATATAATTATAGAAGAACCCAAAGTCTGGAAACACCAAAGAGATAGAAATGATGCACCCGATTCTGCTGTACCATCAATACCCCTTAATTGGTTAATTGATGGTCAAGAGATAAAAGTTGAAGGGGCTACTGTCAAAATTCACCATACCCCAGGGCATACTACAGACCATGTTGTTTTAACATTACTTGAAGAAAATATTTTATTTAGTGGTGATTGTATTCTCGGGGAAGGCACAGCTGTTTTTGAGGACCTTTTTACTTATATGAAGAGTTTGAACAGGATATTGGATTTGAATCCTAATGTTATTTATCCAGGGCATGGAAATATTGTTGAGGTAATGTCTGTATTGTGTTAAACCAGCTTTTTATTTAAAAAAGTCACCTAGTACCGTCTCCATGGCCCCATCTAAATAAGTACCAAAATTTATCATAATTAATTCAGTAGTTTGGGCGACAGATGTAACAAACATACACTTTATTAGTTGTATATGATTGTATGTATTTTTTAATAAGAACAACTGTTATTTTTTAAAGATGTGTTAAATTTAAAATTTCAGGATCCAATAGAAAAGATTAAATATTATATAGCACATAGGAATCAAAGAGAAGACCAAATATTAGAAGCTCTGAGGAATAATTCTGATAAGCAATTAAATGAAATGGATTTGGTCAAATTGATATACAAAGAGACACCAGAACACTTGTGGCCTGCCGCAGCTTATAATGTCAACCACCATTTGACTAAGTTAACAAAAGAGAACAAAATTAAATATATCAATGTAGACGGGGAAAATAAATGGCAAATTATCACAATGCAAAGTAGTTTATAGGTAAATTAATAAGCTATTATTTACTAATTTTTGATCAGGGATTAGATTTTAAATAATGTTAATTTATTATAACACTATTATACTTGTAAAATGGCTGACGTTTCTCAATAATTGACTCGTCTAAGGCAATTTTTTTTGTCTAGAATATAAATGTTACCATTTGCAGCTATTCAAGCAATTTATATCTTCATTTGATATAAACTACTAGTTCTCTTATTAATATCTATAAACGGTATTATTATTTAAAATGTTTTGCTATTACTTGCCAGCTTTGAAAAATAAATATATATATACTTTATTTGTACTATTGTTTTTGCAATAAATGTTAAAATGTTCTACCTAATTTTTATTTTTGTGTAAATTCATTGATGAATTAAAATTTAATAGCCAATAATTAATTTAATGTATTTTTTACTATTAAATAAACAAATGTCTTTAACGAGAGCAAAACAACTGCTTAGTTTTTTGGTTATAGATACTCTCATTCAATATATATATACTGCTTCTTAGGATTCAATTAAATTAAAACACAAACTTGTTCTTTAAAATTAAAATAATATTGGTAACTCTTAAATTAGAAAAGAAAACAATAACTTGAGAAATAAATTTACTCAGTTTGAATCACTTATAAAATTATATTATTCATTATCACTTACATATATAAATATATACATGCATTTTAAAAAAAATTAAAACCGAATTATAGTCGACCTCAATTATGCAAGTCCTAAAAATATTAGGTTTTAAAATTATCCCCCTGATATTTAAGGCTAGATACAGCATGTTAATAATCTGAGATAATAGATTTTTCAAATCAGTCAATCACGATTGAGATGAGCTTCACTTCATGGTAACATATTAGCCAGATATTACTATTTAGTGATGTGCCGTCGACCTATTTCGAGTATTCGCAAGTTCACAGATTGAAATCGAAAAGCACATTACATTATATATTTTCCATTATGAATTTTCTTTCCACACCTTTTGAATCGAAGTAAATTAATTTAAGAGTACAAATGTACATATTTTATAATAAATTTAAAGTACAGTAAGGTAATCGATAAAAATCCAATAATATAAGTACACATGTTAATAACATGTGAAATCCATTAATAAAACGAATAACACAAAACAATGTCATCGAATATTTTATTCGAAAAGAACGTGTACTTAAAATCATTAAAAAATGTGCTTAATTTTCTTAAGCGACTATTGATATACTGAAGATTCTAAATAAAGAAAATTTCATCGACGTTGGAAAAAAACACAGTAAATGACACATTATGCCGACTTATTTAATTTAAAAAAAGAATCTCAAGACGTTGTTTCTGAGAAAATTATAATCAGCAATGAAAATTTGCAACTTCAGGTCAATTTACACATTTTTGATACAAAAAACCTTAAGATACCCGTTTGAAGTAAACTTAATCAGAAAAAAAATATATAACTAGCAATTATTATGGAATTAAAAAAAAAATCTCTTCCGAACAATTTTATGTGCCAGTTATTACGTTTAGTTTCTAACGTCGTTATAAATACAGTATAACAAATTTATTTTTTATCTGTGCTTTAAACGAAATATTCCGCTATCTATGGTTGATGATAGATCAGTCAGACAAAATAGTTATCGCCGTTTCTTTGATGGCGGCGGCATGTACTCCGAATCGTCAATAAATCTATAGTGAGTTATAAAATCTAATAGATAGTGCTTTGTAACAGGATTCTTGATACTCTCGAAGACAGCTGAAAATAATTTAAGCTTGATAAAAACAATATTAATATAAACAAATACAGTCAAGTTTCTGTTTGTAATAATAACCGGTTTTTAATAAATTCATATGGACGTATACATGGTACATACACAAAGATAGAAATTTTCGTCTGTCTGTCTGTTTGTTTGTTTCAGCTAACCTTCGAAACGGCTGCACCAATTTTGACTTAAATTTTAGTGCCTAATAGCCGATGTAATAAAGAGTAACTTAGATTATTTTTTATTATTAAAAGAAATAATAAAAAAAATACTTTTTTTGTTACTTTGTTTGTTTTAGCTGATCTCAATAACTGGGCCGAATTTGATGGTTTTTCAGTAATACATAATTGATGGTAGAGAACGAGTTCACAAAATAGTCAATTTAGATTGTACAATTATTAATTAGGAACATATAGCTGGCAATATATAAAGAGTGTTTGGGGACTGCTCCCGAAAACGAAGACAGGTGATAGTACTAATGATACCTTTGATGAAGGGACGTAATAAAATTCGATCCTGACTAAAAAAAATCATATTTTTAAAACGTTTTATTAGAGTTATTTCGCTCTATTATGTTGGTCTAACTGTTTTTGTGATCATGCTTTATTGCTGGTTCTTTTTTTTAGTAAAGTAATGTATTTTTATGAAACTATCGTTTCATTTATCTATACTTACAAGATGGAGCGTAAGTAATGCTAATAAAAACTGTTAAAAATATGTATTATTTTTATTCAGGATCGAATTTTATTCCGTCCCTTCATCAAAGGTGTCATTACAACTATCACCCGTCTTAGTTTTCGGAAGCACTCCCCAAACAATCTCTATACATAATGTTATATTTATGAATTCTGTAGTAAGATTAAAAAAAGTATATTTCGTAATTATTTAGTACTAGCGCTGCCCTGCGGTACTCAGCAGGCCACTGTTTGACTTGATAGATTTAACAAATAAGCATTAAGGCGTCGTAATATAAAAAGTGTCCGTCCTATGTCTTACCCATTGCAGTTTTCAAGCTATTAGGATAACTTTTGTCAGTCCTTTGGCGCATAAAAACCCACATATTATTTTCAAATTTGCATTCGATTATCTGGTTATCAAGGTCCTTTATCGCCTTCGTTACGGCAATTGAACCGAACGGCATTGAATACTGGCCGACGTACAGTTCGCCGACTTTCTTTTTTAATATCCTGATCATAATATAACACAATATTAAACAACACATTTATAAATATAAATAAAATTAAAGCCTTTACCAATGTGTTATACGGCATTCAACAGACATACGATTATATTCCTGTCTGTGAGTATTGGCCAATCTCTCAAACGGCTGGATCGATTTTGACGGGATCAAAGCAATCAAAAAGCGTTTACTCATATAAAATTGAACGCTTTATAGCTAATGAACGTTACTTAAGATCTAAGTATAGAGACTGTTGAAGATGCTTTGAGAACAGCCAAAAAACCGTTGGTTTTTCTATTTGCCGACCATGTTTTTACAAGAATATGTAATCTAATCATGCATATTTTAATATATTTGCGCTGGTATCGGTTAAATAATCGACAATTCTATAAAAACCCTTTAGTTTCTCACTCGCAACTAATTTGGGCAGTAACATGTTATATTTCAATGTCATCGTGTTACATTAAATAAAACTTTTGCCTATCCGACCTTTGTTATAACAAATCACCGAAATAGCTTGACCAATTTTGATACGATTTCACTGGCAGAAAGCTAACGCCATAAGGACGTAAGCTAAAAAGTTTAATTTTATTATAATTATGTATTAAATCAACGCGGTTATATCCGCAGGTTTCTTAAAAATACATTGAAAAATGTAACACTTTTTTTATTTGAGCGTTATAGACCAAAGACTCATAACTAAAACCATAGCACAGATTATAATAAAAATGAGAATTAGATATTTTTTTACTGTACGTACCCTTCTCCGCTTTGGGTCACTATTTTAAGTTTAAAATCGACGCTGTTCATATCGCTGGGCTTCCATTTGAGCACGTCACTACATGCCCCCGGAACATACGGCTGACAAAACCAAACTGTCATTCATTGGCATTTCACGAAGATAAATAAAATTAGAATGTCCGATTGTAATATTAAAATAATCATTTTATACTAAACACATGGTGGTATACAATAATGTTTACAATTTCTATCGTTCTGTTTGGTCCGGCTAATCTCTGAAACGGCTTTACCGATTCTGACGAGACTTTCACTGGCAGATACATAATAACGAGTGACTTAGGCTACTTTTATTCAAGAAATTCTATATATTTTTAGTAATATGATTGTTTTTAAAATAGCTAATGAGCAACAATTTGAATATAGGACTACTGAACAAAAATAGTTGGAGACAAGAGAAAAAAATTCTTTATTTAACAAATTTTAGGGCTCTGTAGCCTAGGGTTCCAAGACCGTTAGGCTGCCGAGAACTTAGTATTAACTAACCTCTTTAGCCGGTTGAAAGATAAGTCCATCCGGCTCATGTTTTAAGGTTTTAGCAAACTTATCGGTGAGCAGCCGGTTAGCTAAAGAAACGTCCCAAAACTCCTTGTTAACAACACGAAAAGGTTCTTTCTCCTTGTTTATAATACCGTCATTGATCGCGCGGTTTCTACAATGGACCATATAAACGTTATATTTTCAACATTCATATATTTCAGCAGCTTAATTTTAAAAACACTTGCCGTGGTGTAATTTCTATTTTAGCAAATATATGATATTGAAAATGATTTTCAATGTATTAGCTAAAAACAAACACGTTTTCACCTCAAATGATGTTGTGTGTGTGTGTGAAGTTCAGGGTAAATAATTTTTGACTTCTTAAGGTAAGACAATGTATGTCATAAGACTTTTAGTCTGACGTGACGTCACAGGCGAGGCTATGACGTCCCGTTGTACAGTAAGAAGTTTAGAAGGTCATGTGAAATCTTTAAAATGAATATATTATTGTTTTACATAAAACTATTTTTTATGAAAAAAATATATTTTGTTTTTACGATATGAAGGCAAACGAGCATACAGTTCACTTATATGAAGCGATTTCTGTCGCCCATGGACTCCTCCAAGATCAGTAGAGCTAGAAGACGCATTGCCAACCTATTATTTAAAATGTGACATTTTTGCAGTCAGGATCGAATTATTTTCCGTCCCATCATCAAAGGTCTCATAACTACTATCACCTGCTTCCGTTTTCGGGAGCAGTCCAAAAACACCCTGTATTTAAATAACTTGCCTTATACATCTAGAAACTCACCTAGGATTAATAATCTCGTTTTTGATACAGTCAAGTCTAACTGGACAGAACACTTCCTTACCCACATTCTGATTCTCAAATCGAATTATATCATAACACAGAAATCTGTGAATTTCCGTCCCATTATCTTTATCGACAACCATTTCCTAAAAAAAAATCTCTATTAGTCTGTTTCAAATTTTAAAAAATCCTTCACGATATTAACCACCATAAATTATAGACTCAAAACAACGGTTGTACATATGATGTCTGTTTACGGCATCGTAGCTATTCAACGAATCATCTGATTTTGATGCGACTTTCCACATTTAAAAGCTGACATAGTCGAGATCGCTTTCAACTATAATTTATCGTAAGCAGATTATTTAAATAGCATTAACTTAACAGTCGGGTAATATAAAGGCTACTAACACCATCCAGTAAAGTGTCTCTAAGATGTCTATTTTCCTTATTGTGCGGGAACCAAAGCCCATTCACTTTGAAAACACAGTTATCTCTGTCTATCATGTACACTTCGTCTTCGTCTTCTATTAACATCAGGTACCTGCAAAGTATTTTATAGTATTTCATTACTAAACATGTTTTTAAATCAGGAAAGTGTCATTTTATCTAAGATTTATATCAGTTACTAGCTGACCCCACAAACGTCGTTTTGCCACATAAAAATAGGTGTTGACTGTAGAGGGGTAAAAATTGGGGGTTGTATGTATTTTTATATGCTGTATCATAAAAATAGTAAAAACAAAAAATTTCGTCCAAAAATTAAAAATTAAATTAAGGGTGAACAACCCCTATCACTTAGGGGGATGAAAAATATATGTACGATTCTCAGACCTACTGAATATGCATATGAAATTTCATAAAAATCGGTAGAGCCGTTTCGGAGGACTATGGAAACGAAAATTGTGACACGAGAATTTTATATATTAGATATATTAAAACAACACAACAATGTATTATTGACATAGATTCAAACAAAATATATAAATTATGTGTGAGAGTGTATAAAAATGTTCTTCAAAAATAATCATTGGGAATGCAAATAAATTGAATAAAACTCTATTTAATAATCCAAACTCATCTAGAGGTTGAAAGACATAAAAATGTACTAAGGATAACAAATTGTAATATTTATTTTTATGCGATAGGAAGGCAAAGCAGTTCACTATATTAAGCGGTTTATGTCTCCCATGGACACCTCCAAGATCCGTAGAAGACGCGTTGCCAGCCTTAAGGCCTTAGTTTATTTTTATTATAAGTATTCGGAAATTCATAGACTAAGATCGAATCGCGCATAGCACTTCACGACTCCATCTATGAACGGTGGTAAGTAATCCGGACGTTACTTATAAATTAACAATAATGTTTGTTATAATATTAACAGCCTAACATCCTTAAATTTCATTTTCATAATCCGTAAACATCTCTATAAGAAAACTGGAAATTGGTTCAGAAATTTTACAAGAGTGTCACATATTCAAACACTTCTAGTTGTTTGTCATAACATTTTTGAATAATTTCATTAAAATACTAGAATACCGATATGTATATAATAGCTTACGAACCTTACTCCGTCTGCTTTCCATGACACTCGATATGGTTTATTATGTAACTTCTTAATGTTTTCTCTGTCCATGGACACCGGCTGGGAGCCAGGGAACCCAGAGGATTCCCATTTGCAGAACAGCTGTGCCTTCTTCTGAACCTGGCTGAGACGTGGTTGAGTATCAAACGGTATAACACCATGGACACCGGGCATAAATATTTCCTTCTTGTGTTTTGTCTCCTTCCTACGCTTCTTTGATCTAAAAAATGTGTTATAATATTTGACATAACATAAGATCTTTGTTTGGATTATATAGTTGGAACGAAGTTCCTTATCGCGCGTTGTGAAAGGGGGCTAGACGGAAAAAATTCTTACGAAAAGTTGTCACGACACTTTTTGCTATTGTAAGCTGTGCGGCGTCGCATGTTTCTCTGTCTGTCTCTCTCTCTTATAGAAAGCAAGCCAGATATTTTCATTTCTATTTCGCATTGAATTATTATAACAGAAAAAAAATAAAATTTTATTACAATTCCTTCACTAATTAATTGAAAGGAACTTCGTTCCATCCGGGTGTTATATTTTTATATCTACGTATAAAATCAATAGTTTTTTGATGGTCTCACTAAAACTAAGAAAGGCTTGACCAATTACAGTAACTTTGTTTTTGTCTCATATCATCTATAATGAGACAAAAATAATTCGGTAAAGTCAAACTTGTAAATCGTCCCGAGTTCCATAGAAATTTTGCAATATTATTGAGTTTATTTTATAAGATTGGAACAGGTGGATACTTGTTAGATCTAAATTGTATACATAGTGGTATAAAGATTTCATATTAGTGTAAGTATTAATTACAGAATCACTTACTTTGGAGTACTGTGAGGTGTATTCACTTGTGAAAAACTAGGAGCATCATCATCATCATAGTCTATTTCTTCTTCTAAAAATAAATTTTATTATTATTTAACTAACCAACAACTGTACTATAAATTAACTTCATATCATATTGTAACTGTAAAACTTCTTTCCAAACACCTAAACCAGATTCAGCCATTTTAGTTAAGATTATTATGTTAGTTTTAAGTCCTTAGTAATATTTAAAAATATTTCCCTTTATTCCATGATACCTTTTTTACTATAATTATATTGATCACCTGTCTTCCAAGTTACAAATTGCACAAAAATTAATTAATTGTGAAACTATATTAAACTAGAGCCCCGAGAACGTTGTTCCGCTTTTCAGGCAATAATCACATCATGTGGTCAACTCCAATATTTCTAATTGCCAAATTCAACCATAGACAACATTATTTGGCCGTCAGTTGCATTTTTTTATTCCACGTTTTATGTCCTTCTCCTGCACCCAAGCTACCTCCCCACCAATTTTCTGCCAAATCGGTTCACCCGTTCTTGAGTTATAAATAATGTAACTAACACAACTTTGTTTTAAAAATATATAGATAGATAAAAACATGAATATGACTTTCTATTGATATTTCAATTAAATATGTATATTAACACAAGTTCTCTCCATCAGTTAACATAAAGTATCTTTAAGTTCTAGACAGCTGATTCCCAGTTTCAATAGAAAGTATTTATCAAAATTAAGTTTAAGAGGTATTAATTTCAGGATTTCAACTAACCATCACACCAGTCCGGCAGTGGTGGGGCCTCAGGCACTATATTGTCACCATCATACCGTTTGTATAGTTCAAGTAAATAGTCTGGTTTGTATATACCAGGATTCCTGTTCATATTTCACAAAAATAATTTAATTTTCGATTCAGCAAAAATGTGTTCAATAAACTTAGGTTACACTTATTTGTTCTAAGACAATTTTTATTTTTAACTGTTGCATTTGAATCTATACAAATATTGGATGCTAAAGTTATTTACTGATTTCTGTAAGATGGATAATCTGCAAAATTACTTTTAAAAAAATTACATAAAATTTTAAACTTGTTATCTTTAAAATTTGCTAGATTTAAAAGTATAACCTTTTCTTAGCGAATGCCGCAATAGCTGCATCAACACTACATGATAACTGTTCTACCATATATGCTGCTAAAAGGAATCCTGTCCTATTAAATCCATGAGTACAATGTACACCAACAACGGCTAAAGGATTCTGCGCAATAAAATCATAAACGGTATTGATGAAATGCCTGAAAATTAAAATGGTTATAAGTTATGTCCAAATGTTTGACGACTACTACTAGCAGACCCGAGAGACATTGTCTTAACTTTGAATTGGTATAAATCAAATTTATGTTAAATTAAAATCATTAATTTTTCTTCAATATTTCTATTGCTCTGGTAAATATTCTTAATATTTTTCTTTCAAAAGAGCATCAATCAACCAGACAATAATAAACACCACAAAAAAGAGTTAACGCATTCAATTCATCTATTCACTTTTAATGGTATGACCAAGGGTAATAGAGATTCAATTATATCAAAATGTAATTTTTGAAAAATGATTTAAAGTTCGAATCAAATAAAACAACATAAGTTAATAACCTTGTCTGATCTTCAGATGGCGTTTCACCATGGCCCCGGCAAGCCATTTTAACATATTTACAATTCATCTTTTCAATTTCATTTTTATCATAAAAACGATTTGTATTTGTCAGATCAATCCACAATCCCAATTTCATCTGAAATTTAGGCATTCATTTTTGGATATAAATCTAGTGTAGCAACCATGTTACATTGTAAACTTTTAGAATAAAAATACTACCTACTTTTAAACTTTTCATATAGTCGAATAGCATTGACGGGGTAAAGCGGTTAATCTCAGGAACTTGATCATTAAATTGTGAACCTAATGGTGTTTTGAAGGCAATGAATTTTTCAGCTATTAGCCCTGAAGATTTTCGCGGACATCTCAACCAACGGTTGGGCAAAGGCCCAGGATCTTTGTTTGTCATGTTTACTTGTATCTGGACAAAATTACACCAGAAGATCTTTAATTTATCACTCGTGGCAATATACAGGGTTGAACAAGATGACCACTGTATGCTTTGCAACCCCGTAAAAGCTTTTTTCTGTTTCTTAAATAGTTCTGATTGTATTACATTTTTACACGTATTTTCTATTAATAGAAGTCACGAAATTGGTACACGAATGAGATGCCTTCTTAACAATGTAAGACTACGTTTTAGCTTGGAAGTGTAACTTGTTTGTCTTTGACAGATGTTACGAACTTTACGAGGTAATTTTTAATTTCTCTATTTGTGTTTGACAGACTATTCTCGTTCGTTGTCTCTGGCTGTTTGTTAACCATCATTCAATGTCAATACTGTATCATCTACAGTCTATGGTCTTTTTAAAGATGTATTAAATCTAATTTGTTGGTAAAATGAAGAAATCATTACGACTATCATAAAATATATATAAAATTAAAGAACCATGTGAAAGTCACTATTTTTGTACTATAAAAACATATACATAAAGTGGACTGTCTTTCAGCCACTAAAATGAAAAACAATTTTTTATTTAACGTTTATCCATCATAACATAAATAATACATCATTTAAATAGATTCCATTTCATATTTTTGAGTAAAAGTGAAAATGAAAAATAGGAGCGTCTGAGTTCGTGCATGGTAAGTGTAAAAGTCAACTTCATAATAATTAATGCTGACAACACATGAACTATTTTTAGTTTTGCTTTTGACAGTTATATTAATGAAACCCGAAATTTCGTGTTATCTCTTTTTTACAGACTTAAACAGAGCAGCTTGGAAGGAGATACAAAATAATTTGTCATTACGTTGGCTACGCTCAAAGTTGGTATTTGCCCAGACTCTGCCTGCCATTTTGTAAGATAGAAGGGAGATAAAAAATAGTTTTATGGTTTTAAAGTTTATAAAAAGCTCCTTTGCCATTTCTATTAGGGCCCATAACAAATGTTTAAATGGACGCTTCGTCCATAATAACTCAGGTGTCACGGGATGACGAGCAGTTAAACAACTATGGATCTGATAGAGGTAAATCCGAACTTACACCTGTTACCTACAGCCATAAAATTGGAGAGTATAATGTTACCTCTTCGCGGTACTTAGTGCGTGGTTTAATGTAACGAGCTCATTATGTGTGAATCGTGAAGTTATGTATGGTTAAATTGTGTTTATTATGTGAGTTTGTTCTGAGGTAAACAATTGGGAGATGTTTCGATAACACTCGTTGCAACCTTGAAGCCTTGTCTTATACCAATCCCACACGGATTTATCGAGTGTACTTCCGCATGTTTTGTGATGTTAAGTGTTAACGGTAATGGTTGTTTTAGGAGCCGCTGCGGGGGTGCAGCATAGTGAGGGAGATGGCACTCCAGTGTCAGGTTCCACCCCTATCGGGACGAAGAAGTCCAGTGGGACTGGTGGATTTCTCCAATCCTTATTGTGTTGTTGGCGTGGTGGACGAGGCAAGGGCCCGCCTAGTGGAAATGGCACCAACAGCATTGACGGCAGGGCTTCGCCACCACTTCTTGTTATGTCGGACCATGCACCAAGACCATTGCTGCCCCCAGTGAGACATCAGGACATGCACAAAAAATGCATGGTCATAGATCTAGATGAAACATTAGTCCACAGTTCATTCAAGGTAAGTTTTTGCTTATAATATATAAGGTTTGATTTGAATGTTGTTACCAATTCTTATCAACACTTGCATTGTGATTTGTGTGTGATGTGTCTTATCTGTTTTGTTTATCAGTTTATCAAATATCAGTCAATGTCATACATAATATCTAACTAATCTTATATTTAAAATTTTTAAATCTAGTTAAATTGTGATGTATTTCATATTAGTATTATATACATTATAATTTTCTTGCTTGCTATATGACTTCTGTTTACTTTTTTAATATAAAAAGTTTTCATTTAACTATACATAAGCTTAATTCATACTTGATATTAAATAAACTAATAATCTAGCTTATATAACAGAGTACAGATGTCATTATGCATCTTTTTTCCTAATCTCTCTATTAAATGAGATCACAAATACTATTTTTTCTTTATAATGCACCAGAACATTTTTTTACTAAGAAAATGTTTAACTAAGAAAATAAATGTTCTAATTCACTATATTTTATTTTGAGATGTTGAACTATGTTCGGCCAAATACATAGTACTTTGCTGTGATCATTATCACCTTAATAACATTGCAATTTTAATACTTCCTTATCACTTTAAGCATATATAAAATAAACTTAATAGCTTCTGTTATGAGCATATCCTAGATTACTTATGTAAATTTGTCACAATATATTAACAATTAAATCAAGTAAGTGTTTTGATTATAAGTATGCTAATAACCAGAAATCAAAGAAAAAATTAATTATTACTAATGGTATGTAGGAATTTTATTACTTTATTACTGAATGTAATTTATTTTTCATATTTATGTTAAGTATATAATCCAAACTACAAGAAAGAGTTTTACCTCACAAGTACTTTAAAAATGAACTAGTAGAGTTCTTTGCTTCCATTCTTTAAAAAAAACAATCTTAACTGTCCATGGTGTAGTGATCTCTGTACCAAAACTCAATAATTTTCTTCCAGCGATTTAAGGGGGAAATTGTTAAAAGACAGAATTTGTTACCGAAATTGAATTTTTTAATAGTATTCCGAATATTGTGTTCTATGCTTTAAATATTACAATTCTTATTAAATTAATTCATTCGTACAGTTCACTTACATTTAAAACTGCTAAGATTGAAACAATATTAAGGTCAGAAGCTGTTCTGCATTGTCATTAAGTTTTGATAATAAATTTGAAGTTTAGTGATTGTTACAATTTTTTATAATGATTTTGATATTTAAGTAAAATTCATGTATAATTAAAGTATAATTAAACATTTAGGTAAAATATATCATAATCAAGAGGCAATTTTTTTCTCTACGAAATTCTGAATTAAAGTTGTCTATAAATTTAGACGAAATAGAGATATTAATTATAATATTCAAGCGAGCTTATCAGGGGTCAATATCTCAGTGAGTTAAAAAGTTGTTCTTTTTTTCGGTAGAGGCATGAGTTTGTTGACCTAATTAGCTTCATTACACTGTGCCTTATAATTCAAGATGTCGGGTTAAATTATGAAGATGTAATACGTACTTAAAATAAATTCGTGTTAGTTACACCATCTATTGTAAACGGATGGACTGCTGTTAACCATTTATAAGTTGAAAGTTCCAGAATAATAGAATCATTTAAAATACCAGGAAAATTCGATTCTTTTTAGAATTCCGCCATTTTGTAATAGTTTTCGTAATAGTCTACTCACGTTATTAATTAATTTTTAAATAAACAAATGCCGTAATCAGTGCGTTGTAATTAAATAAATACCCTGAATGCTTATATAACAGCTTATATATTTTCTATAAACATTATATATATTTTTTACGAAATGAGTTATATATATAAAATTCGCGTTCATTTCGATTTTCGCACCTTGGGTTACATGATTAGACTTTTAGTGAGCATTTCTATTTTCTTTAAACATTATATAGCATATAGACTCCTACAATAAATGTACTATCCAACACTGAAAGAATTTTTCAAATCAGACAAGCGGTTCCTGAGATTAGTGCGTTCAAAAAAACAAAATCTTCAGCTTTATAATATTAGAATAGATTTTAAAGGTTCTTTTGGTAGAACCAACAATATCCTGTCGTAAAACTTAAAATTACAACCTTATCGGTATAGGTTCTATTGAAAGGAAACTTTCAAACGCGATTTGCACAAAATGCTCTTATATTTTTGTCAGAGTTTGTAGACGATACAAAGTTAAATATTTTTACGGAGCGCTTTGAAAATGAAATTTTCTTATTGATGGATATTCTTGTAAGATGCTTAACTATTCTTTGAACATGTCTCTTGAAAGTACTCATTAAGCTTGTACGTCGATAACATTGTTAAAACTAACACTCGTTTATAGAAAAGTTGACTTATTTAAGTTGCTAGTAAATTTTAAACTTAACTTAATTGTATGTTTGTATCTTTGCGTATTTTAAAACGAAACTTGAGATTGAGTATGAGTTTAATTGTCAAGCGGTTTTTTAAACTTTTGATATCATTTCTATACTGAAGTGTAAATTTCGTCTTGAATCATGTCTTGGAATATTTGTATTAAGTCTGATACTACGATAAATGCGCGAACAATTATTTAATAAATCATCGACAGACGAGCTGCGGTTCACTTGATACGTTGATGCCTAAGTAAAATAATTAATTACTTGATTAATAACGTACTGTTGATCGATTTTTATTTCGAGCATTCGGAAATTCGTAGACTGAAGTCGAAACGGCATACTTCACGACCTTTCCACTTAATAACAGGGCTACGTAAACTAAATGGAATTTCAATATTATTTTTAAATAACTTCAATTTATGTATTGTAATCATCTATATGCTTAGAAGTTACTTACGGATATAATTATACTGTTAAAGTTAGATAATTAAATTGTTGGTTACACATGACGGGTAAATTTGCTTCCGTTCTAGTTTACAAAGGTGATCTAAGTGCTATTTCTGTCGAGCCAGGGGTGTGCGATGAACTCTGACACTCATGGATATAGATTCAATCTATCAATTTAACCATAGAGAAAATCTAATTATTTATTACCTTTCCATAGACTATAACTTATGGTTCATTGAGGCTGTGTTGGATGTCACAGTGATGAAAACAAAAGTAAATATTGAGGAATAGCAAACATATTTACAAGTAGGATTAGATTAACGAGTAATTTATCAAATCTATAGTAATATTATAAAGCTGATGAGTTTGTTTGTTTAAACGCGCTAATCTCAGTAACCGCTGATCCGATTTGAAAAATTCTTTAAGTGTTGAATAGTACATTTATCGACGAAGGCTAAAGGCTACATTATATATTTGCAAAAATTAGCGATCCTTACTAAAACTCGAATAATGTAAACCAAGTTATAAAAATCGAAATGAACGCGAGTGACGCCACTGGTATATGTTATATGGAGCCCCGCAGTCTTACTTGCGGTAATTTAACATAAGCATTATGTTTAGTATAGAAATATCTTAAATTCAATAATTGACAATTAAAGTGACTGATTGAGTTCATCGATTTTAATATTTCTATGTGGAATCATAATTACTTTTCTATAATAAATATAGCCTATGTTACCAGTCCTACCTGTTGGGCTATGGAAGTCCTATTAAACTCAGTCCAGTGGTTTCGATCACTAGCCAAATATAATTTTAAATGCATTTATAAAACTACTTCGATTTTATTTATTTCTTGTAGATAACAATAAAATATAACTACTATTACGAAGTTATGATAAATGATATCATCTAGCTGTGGTCTGTCCAGTTAGATTTATACTCTATGGCTGTCATAAAAAAAATTAAAATAAGCTTAAATAATTACATTCGTTGATTGGATTTTCAATTTTATTACCTATATTATTATGTAAATAAATCCTTATAGACATGCAAAATATATACACGTTTAAGAAGGAATAATTTTAGTGAATCAACATATATACGATTTTTTTAAATTGAATAGTTTGCTAATTTCCATATTATAACGAATACAATAGCCTTGCCTTATTAACATAATGCGTTCGTGTATAGAACACCATACCAGTATTAAAGCTAAAGTGGAAAAGGTTAATGCTATTTAAAATTTTTTGGTTCCGTATACAATTTTTCGTAACTTAGTCGAAATCGCAGGCAATTTAATAAGTTATTATTATTATATTTCTATTGGAATTCTACGTGCTTTTTACTTTATTTATTCTAGCTAACTTTGGTCGATTAAACGTGAATTAATTATATATCTAATTATATTAATTATATATCTATATCTTTTTCTTAATTTCGTAATAATATTAAAAAAAATTAGATTATGTAACTCTTGGACAGATCACAAATATTATCTGTTCTTCTGTAGTTATCACACGCTATACTTGAAATGGAATCGAATTGCATTCACCAGCTGTATGTTATCGTTTAATTCCTTTGGGCTCTAGTAAATTCTATCAGACATTCGGAACTGTAGGCGACCGCGTATCGTATTAAACGACTCTTAAGACCATCTAACTAAGGCTGTACTCAGGCTTTTAGCCATTTGTTAGTCACACACGTTATTAATAGCGTCCCCTGGCGGAGGCTTTGAGCTTTGTTCCGTGTACTAACCCGGGTGGGTATTCATCCCGGTTCAGCGTTCTCCACATCTAACGCAGCCCAAGTTTAAGTTGTAGATTCTCTTGGGGTGATCTTCGTCTAGCCACAGACATATGGCAAGTACTTATATAGTCTTAATGTGTCCTGTTAGCTGTAAAAGCCGCTAGGGTCAGTAATTCAGCGTAAGAAATTTAATGAATTTTGGAAATATTTAGATCTTATCTAAAACAAAGATAACGGAACTCCATATATGGTCAACTATGCAGTAACAAGGATTAAAACATTGCATGTCAAGGTATCGACCTTGTTGCGTTTGGACATTGTTGCAGCGAGCAACCTAATCAGATATTTAGCGTAAATTCCAGACGATTTATTAAAATAAACGAATAAAATTTACATATATATCACACGTGGCAATATGAGCATT
>JAOSYY010000010.1:9371076-9386438 GCA_025727935.1 Hebomoia glaucippe
CATATTTTTGTGTCTAGAAATATTTGTAAAAACAGATGTTTTTAATGAAAAACTTTCGCTTATATCAATTTAATGAAACAAACATATTTTATTAACTGGCAATGTATGTTTGCCTTTAAAATTAACTAGGTTTTTGGACACCATTTTAGTATCCAATTGAGATGACATTTGGCACTTATGTAAGTACGGACAATTTAAACATCGAGGTGATCTATCATCTCGGCTTCATCCTGGATAAATATGGCTATCAAGAATTGATTAGGGATTTTTGGAACACTTTTTAGTACCCAATTATTGGCACTTATGTAAGTCTGTTGAAAGTATGACTGAGGTAATAATGGCCTGGAGCTTTATAATAGCTGACTTGTTTTGTAAGATTTTCGCTAACTTTGTTACTGAGAATATATTCACGAATAATTGTTTCTTATAAAAAACTTGTCTTTAAATCGCTAATTATTATCTGAGTCATTATTCTTCCTATTAATAGCTAAGCCTTAGTTAAATGGCTCTTAATGTCAATGTCTTAATTAGCATCAAAAACCCCATTAAGATAAAACGGGAAATACTTTGTTTAAATAAAAAAGTAAGATTGATAACACAATATATGTTCTGATAAGGATGAAAACATGCTTACGTTGTACAAATACTGTTTTAGTTCCGTGTAGTCATCTAGTGTGAGGGTTTTTTGACCAAAATGAGGTATCACTTCTAAACAGTCAACAGACTTCTCGATGTCTAATACATTTGATTTCTTGGGGCTTTTAATTTGAATTTCCTTGTGGGAGCACGATATAGCAACTGCTACGTTTTGCCAGATTTTCACGTTGTCCACAGTGGAACAAGGGCCATTGGCGAAATGGTTGCCCGTAGGTGTTAGGATGGTATCAGGAACGCCTAAGCAGTGGAAGCATTGTCTGAATAGCGCATTCCATTTCTGATTTGGGGCAACACTGAGTTTCCCAAAAGAGCTGTAAAAAGAAATTACGTAACCAATGATTTATGAGTGCGTTATAGATAAAGTATTGCTAAGTTTTATCTCGAATTCGTCTGGTTTGATAAAACTTAATTACGTATTGAATGAAAAAAAAATTTTTTTTTTCAGAAATTGATGTAGTTTCGTTTAGATTCCGTTTAAATTCCCCTTTTTTAGCTTACGTTATGTCCTTCCAAGTTACTACTATTACTCTACTTACTTTGGTTTCGAATTAGCGGGTAAGGCCGGGTTCGACACGTTAAGATGCATCACACCGTTAGATATTTTAACGCCCTCAGTCCAAGCGCCACTTAGGGATCCCTCAATACGATCACCACTTGAAAATGTTAAAACACCTTTCCCAGAAAACACACCGGCTGATCGAAATTCACCCTCATAATGAGTGCCGTCTTCAAAAACCATTACGCCGTGACCCTAGAAAAAAATAGCCACATAAATTGCAATATATCTATTCAAACGAAAACAAGCGTTTGCACGCGGCTTCGTCGACAATATCGAAATTATTTAAAACATTTTCGATTAAACAAAAATGTTTAAAGGCAAAACTGTTGCTTTTCTTTTTTGTACCACTTAGAAGTCCATTTATCGATGGGTCCTACGTATATGGGCCAATGTGAAAAATGACTACTTTTCAGTAGAGGCGTTTAAAGTTTGATTTTCAATATATTATATTTAAAACTGTGCTACATAGGCAATTTTATTAAAAAAACGTGCTTCCACTGAATAATACGATTTAATGCATGTCATTAAGTACAAAATTTAGAAGCATTTTACGAAAAAAAAAGTAAAAATGTGCAAATCGCTACTTTGGCCCATATACGTAGGACTCATCGACATATTTTTTTTTTTATCTTGAAATTGAAAATGTGTTTAAAAAAACTAGCAGCGATACCAGATTAAGCTAGTGCGGGTTCTGTAACAACTTGTATTAAGGAATCCCATACTTTGCTTTAATCTCACTGCTTTTAAGTTTTTGTGCCACTAAACAAAATCCGTTACTGACTTCCGCTCTCTTTTATAAGTATCTTAGGGTTTCAAAACATCTGTATGCAAAATTATCTCTCACATATTTATTTTCTCAATTAGGTTTTTTATAAAATAGATATAAAAGTGAAACACAAAATGTATATTAGTTTATGAAAAATTATTATTAGCGTGTTATATTAGTTAGGATAACATAAAATATCTACTGACCGTCAAAATATCTTGTGTAAACAATCCTTCGTAGTAAATGCCATCTAGTGTCACGATAAGGCCGCAACCGTGTTTTTTGTTATCACTCCAATTGCCTAAATACTTTTCGCCTTTCCCAATGTCATCCATCACGCCGTAGCCCTGTCTCACCCCCGCCACCCACTCCCCCGTATAAATAGTAGCAGAGGACGAAGTGAAATCGCCTTGTTTCTTGATACCATGGCCATGGGGATGACCATCTTTGAAATATCCCTCAAAGATATCGCCAGACGCATACTTCATGATGCCGTATCCATTTTGCAGATTATCTTTCCATTGTCCTTCGTATATCCCTAAAAATATTTTTTACATTTAAAGTTCAGCATTAAATATCGATATTTTTAAAAGTTACAGAAAAATATCGACGCAGAAAAGCAGACTGTCGTTGAGATTGATATTAAAAAAATCTTCTCTATTGAACAATGTTGGATCTACAGATTATAACTATGTAATCATCTTTTTAGTTTTTACCTCTACTTAAATTGTTTAGAAATGTTAAAGTTAATAAGGGAATAGTTTCAGAACAGGAATTACCTACTCCTGGTATTTCCAATTTCCCATGGCCATTTAGAGTATTGATCTGAAATTGTCCAGCATAAATCCTGCCATCCGGCCATTCCACTTTACCATTCCCGTGAAGCTTACCATCAAGCCACCTCCCGATATATTTCGCATCTTTATAAAAAACACTTTTATTTGAAAATACATAACTAGCACTTCTTATAGCCGGAGGTTTAAAGGTTGAGTCTTTCTTTAATACTGTTTTTATGGCCGCGTTCAAAGCATGAATCCATTCAGTTTTCTCTTGTTCCGAATTCGTTGAAACAGATATTATTTCTTCGGGGGTCGTTATCTGAATCACATTTTGGACGTCTGCGTTAAGAGATACGTCGATCCATAACGTTTCTAAAGGATGTAGTAATGAATTGCTGCCATTTACATGGATAAACAAATCATTGAACAAAATGAACCAATGTGAAGAAAACCTTCCAGGATTTACTAAGTTTAATGGCTTAGATTTAGATTCACGTACTAATCTACGTTCGGGTGTTCTGTATTGTTCTAGGCTTTTCCCAATCGTCTCCCAAAATAATTTTGTGACATCAGCTTCTTTTCTTTTCTTCTCTTGATCATCAATTAAAGAATCTAACGCGGTGATGACTTTAGCCATTCTCTCTTCTATGTTTGTTTTTGTTTCACCTTTTCTTTTATTGGTTCTTTCCCGTAACAATAATTGAGCGATACATTTGTATGAGCTTAGCCTAACTAAAGGTTGTACGAATGCCAAACCCACCACGGCTTCTGATGTTTTCTTGTTATTTTTCTGTTTATTGGAAGGAAGTTGATCACTAAACATATTATATACGGAAGATGGGACATCGACAATATTATTTATTTGAGCGAAACCACCTATCACAATTAAATTGCTTACAGCTACATAATACTTTTTGTACAAATAAATATACTCTTCTAAATTTTTTATTAACGATATATCACATTCATTTATATGCTTCTCAGCGTATTGCCATGTTGATAGAACATTCAGCGCTGTTAAATTTAATATGTCACTAAATATATCACAAACAGTCTCATAGACGTTGGAATGTGTCGTAATTGCTTTACTTTTTCTAAGAAATGGTTTAACTAGCGAGTGATATATTAGTAGCATTTCCTCCAAATATCGTTGAGCAATTGAAAGATTTTGAAATTCTGGACATATGGCAGACTCTTCTATAGAACAATAACTTATTGTACCACTGGATAGTACTCTCCAATGATAACACATATTTTGGGGTTTACTAAACATTTGGGGCTCCATAATTTTTACAGTCTTTTCAGTCTCGGAACCATTAGAAAATTCCTGTGATTTTTCATTTAAGTTTACTATGTTATCTGTGAACCCATCAGTATGTTTTCCCATATAATAGATGTTTTCATTATGAGTATAAGCTAATGTATGATTGTCAGTAGCTATCATATCTCTAATGCGATCACTATCAGAATTTTCTGTAAATTGTTTAGGACTACTCTTGTCTTCTCTTGTCTCTAAGCTGACCTGCTTAAAGTGATTATACCCCCACATAAATAATCTGCCATCTAATGTTAAAGCTGCACAGTGCCATTTACCACAGGAAACTTTCTGGAGACCAAACCCCGATAAACTCATGACAACCATGGGTTTTACTCTTTTAACTGTATCTCCTATACCCAATTGTCCATGTGCAATATCACCCCAAGTCCATAATTCTGTTGCCAAAATATTTTTGCCAAGTTTTGACATATTTTTTAAGGTTTCATTCTTTTTTGCCACTTCAAATTCTTTTTCGCTACTGATGGTGCTTGTTGAAAATTGAAGGTCATCAAATTTTGTCGAGTTACAACTATACAGCAATGAACTAATCATCTCTTCATTACAATTACGATTTTGGGTACCAACTGTTTCATTATTGTCACTACTACCGCTGACATGCCTTGATAATGTCGCAACTTTGTCTCCAACAGTCTTCACACCTTCATAAACAAAATTGGTGATATTTGTAACATTTTCTTTAATTATTCTTGTTGGCTTTTCTGTATACTCTACTAAATAATCTTCTCCGGCTGATACCCAAGATAGTTGTCTACTCAGAAATTGTCTAGCCGCATCTGTATTAATAAATATATTATTTAATTTCTCTGTACTTGCATCTGGAGTTTCATTTTCATCTGTATTATTAGCATTATCTTCATCCTGATATAATGTATTCTCTAATTCTAAATTACTATTTACATGAAGAGATGAATCTTCTTTTGCAACTTTAGATTCCTCTGAGGAGGGACTAGAATCTTCTGTGAAACTTTGTGCATCAATATGTAGATCGGTTTGAGGGGCAGTTGTGCTACTTGAATCTTCACTTGATTTACTGATATGGACGCCTAGAGGACAAGTTTCAGAAAGGGATGGCACAGAGGCAGGGGAAGCTAAACCTATAATTGTTTGACACTGTGAACAATTGGAAGCAAACACTTCTTCATCGTCATTATCACTGTCAGTATCACAATTTCCTGATTGTCTTACATTTTTCCTTGATATCACAGCTGCAAAGTCTTCACCTATTGATGCACTATAAACTGTTCTTCCCTCAAAAAACAATACTTTCTTAATACTACTTGAATCTAAACCTATTTGTGGCATGACACCTGAGCCCCATAGATGGCCATCACTGCTTATAAATAGTTGTCCAAAATCACTAGAAACAACATTCCTAAACTTAACTTTAGAACTGTTGCTTTTGAAACCGTGGGGGCAGCATTTTGACTCTTCTTTAACAACTATTTCTTCTTTGTTTTTAAAAGTCGTGTTCGTCTTATAAAGTCTACCATGTTCATTAACAATATACAGGACATCATTATGATATGATATGTCAATCGCAGAAACACCATTAATTCTTTTAAAATTTAAATTATTCCCATCAGTGCTACAATAATACAGGCCATGGTCATTTCCTAGGACAATAAAATCTGCGCCAAGGGAACAAAGCTTCACGATTTTTTCTGGTACATTCTGTGATGAAGATACATTTAATACTTCGATGCCCCTCCAAAACATATGTTGACTCATTTTATTACAAATCTTTTATTCAGGTTTTCTCCCTAAATTATTCATAATTACTAAGAATTCATACCATTTTGCACTGCACTGATTTAGACATAAAACACTTTGTATTCATGGCACTTTGAGAATTTCTAAATAATGGGTGTGTTCACAGAATATAACTTCAAATAACCGATTTGCAGAAAGTTATTTAATAACATTGAATTAATTATTTATCAAATGCAAATTATATTTTCTAATCGGATTTGTACTTCCTGTAATTGACAACTGAGTAATATCTACTGTCTTTGTCAATTAAATGTCACTGGTTGAAGCATTGCGTCAAAACTAAACTACAAATTTCGAACGTCAAGCTGACAGTAAAAAAAAAGTCAACACTCTTCTCTCGGGCATTGTCCTTTCTCTCAAAAAATGGCGAATCGCGCTGGGTCGTCCAGACGTGTTCCTGAAAATGAAGCTGCAATTACTTATGTACAATGTGATGGCTTGGTAAGTATCATTACAATTATATTGAATATCTCGATTGCATAGCACTCTATAAAAATATCTTTTTATTTGAACGTTAGTTGACGCGTCATGTTTTAAACATTTACTGTCGTATTAGATAGATTAAGAGCCTATCGTATCGTTTTAATTTAACTTGAAGAATAGATAGGTATCATGTTTGTACATATGCAATATTGGTATTATAATTCGGGTTCATTTATAGTGGACTAAATAGTATAGGTTATGTCGTGTCAGTAAGTTTATTTACCTGGGTCTAAATAACGTTTCTTATGACTCATATGCTGTTTTGGGACGCCCACTTCATCACTTTCTAATGTCCATGACGTTATTTATGTTATGATTGTGGTAACGGTATATTTACAATACTGAAAATGTTCTTTTGCGATTGATCCTAAGATTAGGTATTATTGCAATAAAGTAGGAAAGCAATATTGTCTTGTATACACTAATCTGACAGATTTAGATAAAATAAACTCTTAACGAATTATATACGCGATGTATTATATAATTTGAAAAGTAACCATATTCTTTTGTTCATCATAATGACTTATTTAACTCGAAATTTCAGGCAGTGATGAAAATAGTGAAACACTGCCATGAAGAATCATGCAGCAATATGGAAGTGGCCCAGGGAGCTCTCCTGGGTCTTGTAGTTGAGAACCGTTTGGAGATCACCAATTGCTTTCCATTCCCAAAACATGATGATACCATGGACGAGGAAGAGTATCAATTGGATATGATGAGAAGATTGAGGCGTGTGAATGTTGATCATTTTCATGTGGGATGGTCAGTTATTTCTCATTATTTTATACATGTAAATAGAATTGAAGAGTCTGTTTCCATTATTAATACAACATGTTTTTGTCATTGAATATGAAAGTAGTAGAAATATATTATGGTAGTTATAACAGAAACAATTTATAAAAATCTTGTCCTATCATTGTGAATAATCTCCAAAAGGACTATGAATTTTTATATGAATGTTGCGTGAAATCATAAGGTACTATTAATAAGATCATTAAAACCGAAAAAACTTGGTAGCACTAGTAATGTATTTTCAGTAAACAACTCTGTAGTTACGACATTACATAAGAATTGTAAATAAGCATATTAATATTTTATTAATTTCTAATTTCAGGTATCAAAGTGCAGATGTTGGTAATTTTTTGAGTCAGTCGTTATTGGAGTCTCAGTACCATTATCAGACGTCAATTGAAGAGAGTGTTGTTGTCATTTATGATACTAAGAAGTCTGCTAGAGGCTTTTTGACATTGAAGGCATATCGTCTTACACCACAGGTATAATAGATATGTGTAAAGAGAATTAATTTAAAGAATTAAAGCAATATACAGTCCGTAGGAATAAAAATTAAACTGAGTAATGCATATCTCTTAATATTATGTGAGGTGTGTGAAACCTTGTATTGCCAAAGTTTATTTGTAGAAAACGTGTAGAGTGTGAAAATTTACCTGAAAAAGAAGAAAATCTATCTCGTGATTGTTACTCTTTTGCAAAGGAATGTGAATGACAATAATTTACATAAAATTTTAGTTTATTTGATCTTCAGTATTTTAATACTTGCAAGCACTTGATATTTATCATACAAAAACATTTTATATTCTAAAGATTTTACTGTCTTTTCGTTATATTAATTATCATAAATTTTGGTTACAGGCCATAGCTATGTACAAAGAGGGTGACTACACCCCGGAGGCGCTTCGCAACCTCAAGATTGGATATGAAAATTTGTTTATTGAAGTGCCTATTGTAATTCGTAACTCACCACTGACAAATATAATGATGTCTGAATTGTCAGAGATGATCCCAGAGGAGGATGGCTCCAAGTTCTTGGATTTGGGAACTGCTTCTGTTCTTGAAGGTATTTGAAATTGTTATAATTTATCTAATTTTTTGTAATCTTCTATTGGTGAGATTGATAAAAAATGTATAAAATTACAACTTTAAAGCATATTAATTTATGATAGACCAAAATACCTATAACATTGCATGAAATCCAATTCACGAAGATTCTTTTCTACAAAATTTAAGTATTGTTTTATAAAACATAAATTTCAAGTTTATATGTTAACTCTAACTGTATTTCGGTGTATCAAAATGTTATAGTCCCTACAAAGAACTTAAGGTGCTAATTTAATAAAAAATCTTTTTCAGGTCAACTTCGTAGTCTAATGGAAAGAGTTGATGAACTAAACCAAGAAGCCATTAAGTTTAACCGGTACCAACAACTTGTAGTTCGTCAGCAACAAGACAAGCACCGCTGGCTACTCAAGAGAGCACAAGAGAACGCTGCGAGGGCAGCAAAAGATGAAGCACCCCTCCCTGAAGAAGATGTGAATAAACTCTTCAAACCCCTCCCTGTGCCACCTAGGCTTAACCCGATGATTGTTGCCGGTCAAATTAACACCTACAGTCAACATATTAGCCAGTTCTGCTCACAAAGCTTGGCAAAGGTTTATTTGACCCAAGCCCTACAGAATGCAAAGGAATCCAAACAGAACAGCACCTAATTTTGTATTGTATTGGAATAAAATGTGGTTAGATATATCTTGGTGTTTTGCTTTTTTAATTATTAAAATATTCATATTATTTTAATGACTAATTTCATTGCATGATGATGTTAATTAAAGACAAAGTTATTCTTTATAGCATCTGGTATTTAGTGAAGGTTTGATCAAAATTAGTCCGGCTCTTTCAGACATCGGCTATCAAATAAAAATTTATAAATTGTGTTAGAAGTGGTGTAAGAAAAAGTTGTTATTTCGAAATAAGAATGTGGAAATTTTATAAAGTGAGAAGTTGATATAAGAATTCTCATAGCGTATATAAAATGTTTTACAATTAAGGTCTAAAACTGAACTCACGAGTGCATTCAAATCGTGCATGAATAGAATATTGAAAAGTATAAAATAAAGCACTATTATTGCTTTATTTATTGCATCTTTTAATATTCTATCATTCGTCATGTATATACTAAAGAATGAAGACATGACTAAACAATAAGACATTAATAGATGCCATTAATTTACTAAGAATTCACATGTTCATTACGAGCTTCCACAGCACATCATAAAAGACACCATTAAAATTCCTTTAAATGAAAATAGGAAGCTACATTGTTTGTTTACAACTGTCTAGGATGGTATAATAACTTAATTAGACTTATTACAACTAATAACAGCTTAATGGAGCCACGTTGGGTTTTTGTACGGCAACTGTATTTAAAATTTACCGACAAAGGATAATAGCGTTAACCGGTGGGACTGTCTCTTTATACATGATTGCCGCAAATTGCTCAATACTGACGGAAAGGCGCCCCTGAATAATTGAACTAATATTAATTTAGCTGTTGTGGTTATTTTAATGACTAATTTCCTCTAGGATCTGGCAAATTGTGATGTTATAAGAAAAAGGAAATTGAGTCTTAATAGGTTTTTATTTTTCATGATTACTATGCGCAAATAACCTTATCGAGAATGGTTATAATCAAAGTAACATACTATAAAATATATTTAACTAATATTTTTTCAACAGGCGTAATTTAAATCTATATTATATTTGTCTATACTAATATTATAAAGCTGAAAAGTTTGTTTGAACGCGCTAATCTCAGGAATGGCTGGCCCGATTTTAAAAATTCTTTCAGTGTTGGATGGTACATTTATCAACGAAGGCTAGATTATATTTTCAAAAAATTAGGGATCCTTACTAAAAATCCAATAATATAATCCAAGGTGTAAAAATAGAAATAAACGTGAGTAAAGCCGCTGGCATAGGCTAGTAACTACATATTTTCTTAAATACATCTGTTTAACAAATATAAAACATATTTAAATACAGTTTAATGTTATTTATTATAAAGGCGTGTTCTACTGTCAAGTAAATTGGTATTAAATTTTAACTAATGCAGTAGAAAATAAGTATGTTTCTCTATCTTCATGTTAGGTGTTAGTGTCAATCACTCCAACCACTTTTAAAGTTTCGAAACGGTTCTAAATAACCGCTCTATATTCATTAACTACTAGTAATGCGTAAATTGAGACTTAAGTGGTTGTGGTAATAAGTGGTACTTACGCTCACACCAACCAGGTAAGATATCTCGTGTTTTTGTTAAGCCTGTTTGGCAAAACTACAAATGAATTGCCAAATATTTTTTATGTTTTCTAACACTTATGTTAAAATATTAATTTTTTAAATGTATTTATGTTATTGAGAAATACTTCCACTAGAAATAGTAGTTAAAAATATTGATAAAGAGCGTAGGGTTAGTTACGCATTGTAATCATTAATCAAACCAAAGCCGGTTCAGACTGGTAGGTAGCACTTAGTGATTAAGCATCAAGAAGAGTTCAAAACAGGATATTCGATTAACAACCTCAAATAGCCCCTTTTTAATACCGTAAACGATCGCTGCATCGTTTGCGATCGATATTTTTTGCAATCTCCGATGATACCTCCTTGGCCCTTGGTAATTTTATTATGCAAATGCAACATAAAGTGTTGCCAGTCATAATCGCTCAAATTACAACCGCTGCCCAGAGACAAGTGGAGAAAATGGCGCCGCTAAAAAATGGCGGGAGCCAGTAATGCGATGTAAGTACGGCAATCAGTTGATATTGACGTTTTTATTAAGCGAGTGTTTTTATGGTAATGGAAATTAGACGGTGGTTACAAGAATCATATTTGGTGCTTAAAATACCAGTAAAATTGCTCAAAAATTTATTTATTCTCGGGTTTTTTGATGTCATAATAATTTATAAACAGAATTATTCGATAATCAGATGCTACAATTGAAGGCATATATAAAATTGAAGGTAAAGGCAGATACAATTAACTAAGTGACTTAATCTATAATTGACTTGATTACAATATAATTTGTAACACTAGTATAGTGTAGAAACCCTGATGCATTTTTCTGAACCGCGTTTGATCAGATCATATTTTCCTGTCACAATAATGCTATGTAATTTTTATATTACCTACAAGTTTAATTAAAAGAGTACAAATATATGAATTTCCAATCGTTAAATGAACATAATATAGGAGGTATTGAGCACCGTGTCGAATTTAACGAAACGATCAATTTTGAAGCGGACGTCAGCATCAATAACTTAAAAATATTGGTTTTTGGCGATTTCAACAAAATTGCGCATATCACTTAATGCGTCCATCGGTTAATTTTAAAATATACGATAAAGTTTAAAATTATATTTGAGAATTAGCCGATGCAGCGGTGCAATTTGGAAAATTGCAAGCGGCCGACGTTCGTTTCTGTGAATTTTTTAATTAAATTACGAACCAGCTGTGTCGAAAGGACTTGTAGCCCGGTCGAGCTTTGATATTTTATTATTCATTAACTTTATTGGTCTAGATTTGCAATATAAATTATACGTGCTTTTATTTATTGAAATGCATATTCAATGTTTTAGATTAAAATATAATTAGAAATCCAAATAGCTTTAGGAGTAGGTATATAAATAAATATAATTGTAAGGAAAAACTAGATACCAGATTATGTTTAATATAATCTGTATGATATTGAACTGTCATATATCATCAAATGAACCTCAGCTTCATAAGAAGTTTAGAATTATCAAAATCGAAACGTAATTTATATTCGGTTAGATTGCCTTACTTATAAAGATGCACCGACAAATTGCAAATTCAGTTTCCTCTTAATCCGACATGTTTATACGGTTTTCTATTCTGCAAACAGGTTCTTTGTACGCTTGACGACTTCGAAGATTAAACTGGTGAGAGGAATTGAATCGCGTTCATTTTTAAATGCGTATTTTGCCTTATGTCTATATTCTTTACTCGTTTACCCCGCACAACATTACCTGCGTAAATAAATAATATACAAATCCGATAACTATTAAAAAGTTACAACAAGCCAACTTAATATTACAGAACTTTTTTAAAACAAATAAATAATTTTTACAGCTTGATTTACTATCGACAGATTATACTTATTCTATGTATTTACTAACATCAAACATTTTTAAATTGATTATCGTGTTGCAAAAAAAAGTGTGATAAATTTAACGTGTCTCTACGATAACGTAGTTTTGATACGTTAATTTGAAAACGGGCGTTAACAAGACTTTTAGTAGTGTATGAAAATCTATACAGTTTGAAAATACGTTGTCGTGGTTTACTTAAGAAATTTTAATACAGTCTAAAGTTAAGCAAATTCGACAAAAGAATATTGTGAATTAAGTATTATATTGAAAAAGGAGCCTCAATATCTGCTGTTCAACACAATAATTCATATAAATTAGACGTCCGAGCAAAAAACAGCTGGATAATAATATCAAAGTGAATGAATGTGCACTCATCATGAATTATTAGTCCAAGTGATAACTTCTTATCACCGTACCGTTCTTTGAGACAGATTTATGTTTGCATCTTACTTCCCTGAGAACTGGATTTCTAGAGCCTTATTGTATTATGATGTAGTCATATGACCGGGTAATTTGTTTTAAGAAATTCCGGATATTATCTGTAAAAGGACTTTGATATACTGTATTGTTTTAAAAATAATGTTGCCTTAACATAGAGCAAGATTTTCTATTTCAGTGAAAATCGTTATCTTGAATGATGTGGTTAATAGGAAAGTAACTTTTCGCCACAACCCCTGGTTGGAGATTGTAATCCCACAATTTTTTTTTTAATTTTACGTCTTTGTGCTTTAGGCGGGGCGAGGGTCCTGTTGTGACTTCACACCCTCGTCTGCAGACGTTTCTCTAAAGGACCGGTGAACTGACGTTCCAGGGAGTCATAGCCAGAATAGTGGGGGCAAAAACGCGCGACGACACTTTACCAGGTATCTTCGTGTTAGCGAAGCAGCCTCCGAGGCTGTTAATCTAATATGTTTATTATAGTAATATTAATTACCTAATTTCTACAGGTATGCCAGTATGTAAATTCCATTCACGACACGCCTATTTAAAGCTGTTAGGGTATTCCAATACTGAACACCGTGCCACCAAGAAACTTGTAAGTGTACATCTAATTTATAAAATTCTCGTGTCACAATGTTCGTTCCCATACTCCTCCGAAACGGCTCGACCGATTTTTATGAAATTTCATATGCATATTTAGTAGGTCTGAGAATCGGACAACATCTATTTTTAATCCCCCTAAGTGATAAGTTCACCCATAATTTTTTTTTTAATTTTTTGTTCCTCCTTTTTTTATGATACTGCATACAACCCCCAATTTTCACCCCTCTACAGTCAACACCTATTTTTATGTGGCAAAACGACGTTTGCGGGGTCAGCTGGTAATATATGTTATAATACCATGATGTCTCTTTTTATTAATTTTCTCAGATCGCTTCGAGCGATCCCCGAATACAATCGGCAATTAATCAATTATCGTGAACAGTTTGATTCATTCTTGCGATTTCGCCGTTTGTATGTTAATTGCACGTCGTTCTTTTTTTCTTTTGCCGATGCTATTTTCTGAGAGATTTCTCTGAATACCACGCGTTTATACGGCACTGATTGCCGTAATTATAATAGTAATATGCAGCAAGTTCATTATGAAAAGTTTATCATTTAATTCTGTGGTAATTGAGATGACTTTTCACGGATTTTTTAATTGAAATAAGATTACAATGGACGATTTATTTAACTATAGATAATTAATTGTAATAACTTTTTATGTTGCGATTAACTTTATTATCTATAAACTAGGTAAGTTATATTTACCTATAACTTTTTAAGACAAGAAAAATGGTTTAATAACTATTCGAATTAAAATCGATATTTTTATTAATGACCCTATATTATTGCGGTAAGTTTTTTTTAATGTTTTTCACTGTAATTGAAAAAAAGTACTTATACTTTTATATCCATATGTTATTTAATTAAATCTATATATTAATGGGTAGAAAAATAACACCGGAAGCCTTTTTCAAAATATTGCTCGTATACAGTAGTTAGATTTTCTGTAGTTACAATTTATACGTTGCAGAACAAAACGATTAATATACAAAAATAAATGAAATTTCTCATATAGTTACAGAAGTTGACTTATTAAATGTTTTTCAAATTTCGATGACTAGATAATCTGTAGTTATTGGTCCTAACAGTTTTAAACTTATTTTAAGTAAGCGTAGTACAAAGAAACATCTCTGACGTTACTACTGAATTTGCAAGAAGTGTGTGATCCAGGTATGTATTTTGAGAAACAACTTAGCCAGTTAAGTGCTTGTATAAACTGTACAGGAAGAGATAAGTCAGGACTAAAGATTTTTACTTATGAAGTACAATGGCAGCTACAAGACCTTAAGAGCCTGAGCAACGTATTATAAAGATTTATTTAATTAAGTGAACTACTTTATTAATTACGATTAAGTTTCAATAATGGTACATAACTTATAGCAACAATTTTAATTTGTTTTTTTTTTCCGCTCGTAAATAGTAAAATTTTATAAAAGTTATGTTAGTAATATAATTTCCATGCCTGATATAACGATTTTAAAACAATAACGATCTATGATACCATTTTTAATCACGCTGCTTGAAAATCAAAACTTCATAAAAAGGCTTTTGAGGTCATGAATTTTAATAATATATCACCACATTCTATGATTTTTTAATACTCGAAGTAAATTAAGAACTATTTGGATTCATAGCGTTACTATCAGGTAGGTCATCGTCGTCTGTCGTAAAAAATAACTACATATATTAAAGTTCTATAAAGTTCAAGGCATTTATCTTGCCTTTTAAGATTCATTCTTACAAATGATTTCTGGAGTAACCTGCGCACAGTATTGTCGGTCAACACTCTTCGACTATAATATTTTATAGCCGCGTGTTGAAAGCAATTTCGTTACTATGTTGGTTAAAAGACTTTAAAGCGATTTTCTTAAGACGAGTTCGTTCCGACGAGCCAATTACACTCGGCTATAGTGACGGTTTATTTTTTTATAATTTTTATGTGACGCTTAAGTACACGTAATTTGTTCGGAACTGCGTATATTGTTTTAAATTAATGCTTACTGAA
>JAOSYY010000010.1:9446457-9465225 GCA_025727935.1 Hebomoia glaucippe
TATTGGGTAGGCCTGAGAATCGGACAACATCTATTTTTCATCCCCCTAAATGTTAAGGGTAATCCACCCCTAAATATATTTTTTTTAATTTTAGATATCTTTTTTATTTGTATTTTTTTATAATGTAGCATTAGTAAATACATATGAACCTCAACCCTTTACAATCAACCCCTAATTTTTAATGGCATAATATTTAGGTGGCAAAACGAAGTTTGCTGGGTCAGCTAGTATTACTATAAAAACGGTTTTGGTTCAACCGGAAAGGACGAGAAACCGCGTTGCAAAACCAATCGAGGTGCATTAAAGAAAACATTTAATTTCCGTACTCTCGACGTTGTCTGAAATAATTTCAAATCGTGTTTTATCTAAAGACGTATGAGATAAGAGGGCGTAAAGAAACCCATTGTTTGTTAATTTAGAATTAATACAAGGCTGCGTTCCACTTAACCCGATTGCATTGCTCTTGTCTATGGTCATGAGGCACTCGGGCGCCAAGTGGTACGTACCCTTGAAAACGACAGGTGTTATACTCATGCATAAAATCTAGGATAATTAGTGAAGTCTGGGATCATGGACCCCGAAACCAACTTTGCCTAAAATAAATGAGTTATATAGTTTAAATGCTAGTGTGTCAGTATCATCTTTTGATTTAATCAATCGCTAGTTTTAAGTATGTATGAAAGTAAGATTGCAAGTACTTGTCAAAATTGATCACAGAGTCGTTCATTCGATTTTTAGATAAATCATCTTTAAGTTGTTTTTCATAATATAATATTACGTTAATCACAGTTTAATTTATCAGTGAATATAGCTTGCTATTAGAATCGATTGTTACAAGAAAATCAAATTGCTAGCTTCACGTTTTAATGTATTCAATAAGTTACTCAAGAAAGACATGTTAGGTATAATATTATTATAAAAAATCACATTAAAAAACTGTTCCCGTTAACACAAAGCAATAATAATACTAAATAGTTCTATGGATTTGTTCGATTTTTAATGGACACCTCGCTCTATTCGTTAATGGAAGACTTCTTGTGAATCGTCTGAGATTTTTTCATTAAATTAATTTCAATAACCAGTTTTACCCCGCGGTTATGTCTGCCATCTTCTATTCTAAATTATACAGAACTAATGTCCTAATTGCGACATTGTTTTTATAAAAATACCTTTAAAGTCATCGATATACATTTTGCTATTAATTGTATAGCAGGAGAAATTTACTTTATCCATTTATAACGTATTATAATAATATGATACCTTTTCGATTATCTTTGTTTTGGAAAAAATTACAATATATTACACATGGTGATTCTTCTCACATATTGCATCTACAGTTTTTTTCTGTCTTATCATTTAGTATTAGTCTAAATAAGTACAAATGCTACTTTTGAGTTAGCAAATTGATATTTTTTACCACTGTGCTACAATAGGCATGACGAGAGATTTTGAAATAGACTACTGTAATGTGGATACACATTTACTAATTTTGAACAAAAAGAACCTTCATTCCGGTAATAAATTAAGGAATAACGAAATTTATAGCTATGTTTCGAATATATTTTTAATAGTGCGCCAAAACAGCTCGAAGTGTCATGGCGGCGAGTGTGACGTCACGTCTAGGTACGCGTTAGATGCTTAAATAAACAAACAGTGCAGTGTGTTTCTTATGAAATTCACCGAACATCAGCACATCAATTCTGGGCAAATTTGTGCTATTCGCCTTAATAAAGCCTGGCTCCATTGTCGAAGTAAATCGCTAAATCTCTTTCACAAAACACTAAGTGTACTAACAGGGATGGATGACAGTGATGTTTACCGAGGCGTGACGTCATGCGCTGTGCTTAGTGTTTCAGTCAAAATGGCCTATCGCAGTATTTTAATCTTTTAATTTATTAAAAATCTTAATAATCTCAATTCTTTAAATGAAAGTATATCAGTATTTCAAATCGTTTTTAGCCTGAAATCATTAAATCTTTGATTTTTTGTTAGTGCCGTCATGCCTGTGGCATCAGTTGATTACTTGGGATTATGGTCTATCCAGAAAAAAAAACAGGTTTCGTCTAAAATTGAGCAAATCCCCACTCAAGCTTAAGACTCGTATTTCAAGAAGGATTTATGTCCGTACGTAGAGGCAGGCTTTGTACAACACTTGGTGTTACGGTGTATTTTCATGGGCGATGGTAATCACTCGCCGTATACCCGTTTGCGGTCCTATAATATATAAAAATATAGAAAATGTACGGCTAAACACTTTCGGAGTAAATTTTGTCAGCTCCGGAAGAGTGATTCGTGGTATGTAACTTTTGACAGATGACAGTGTCATCTTGAAATACGAGTCCAAGAGATATTTTTTTAATACAATTTTGACAAATAATTGTTCGATGTACGAATACAGTTAAGAATATTGAACGCTGATTTTTGTTTGTGATTATTATCTAGTCATTTCGCCACGAGGCAATAGATAGGTTATAGATAGATCGTGTAATATTGGACGTAATATATTATACAAAATACAGGAAGCCCAGTAAGGTTATCAGACATTTTGGAGGTCGCGAAACAACTTCAGGCACAGGAAAATATTCAGAATTTCCTAGTCTCACTGGGATATAGCAACTTGGAAAATTAAAATTTGCTAATGATTTAGACATTTTTATATAAACGGCAAATGGTTATCTCGTGGATGCTTCACTGTACTTATTTGATATTCAGATGATAGTCAATTTTAATTTAAGTGAATTTAAGACAAGCTAAAATAAAAATAGAATCGTTACGGCCTATACTCTAACTCACGTATCAACGCTATAAAATCATTTAGGCCGATCACACACGAGCGACTGACAATAAAAATCAAATGTTTTAACCGACTTGTAATAAATGATAATGCTATTCAGGATTATCTCGTACTGAAGAATACCTGTATTGATTATTATAAGGTATCCTATTTTATTAGTATATTGATAATATGTCTAATAGCGTTGAACTTGGGATAGAGTTACGACCGTTTGCATATTTTCGAATATTCACCATGAAGGTTTTAACCGACAAAACCTTTTTACAACTGTCAAAGGTAAAACAGCTGTTTAATACACCATTCGATCTATACAGTGATTATATCATTAAACGGCTATTTTTCAAAACCGTTTACCCGTGGGGAATAATCAAGTGTGTAAAATCCAAGGTCTAGAATATTTTGTCTATTTAGATTTAAAATATTTCAAAGTATTCAAATTCTTGGGATTTAATGATTCTTAGGGTGACTATGAATAATCGACAAAAGTACATTGCGATTTGAAGTTTAATCTGTGACTTTAAGGTAGTCATTCCAATTCGTGACTCACAGTCTATACTTGAGCTTTGTCAAAATTTCGCAACAAATAGAAAAAAGGTTTTACAAGTAGATCTTAACTTAATATACGTATTGGACTGAAGTTGACATGAATTCAAAGGCACATATACTGTTCAATTAGGTCTTATATACGGAAAACAGGTTCCATAATTCGAAGACAAAAATCAAACTCACTATTTTAAATATTTCTATGGTTGAATCATTTTGATATCAGTCTATGAATTTCGGAATACAAGTTAGAAAAAAACATATAGTCGGCAGCAGAGCGTCACTAAAAACTTGACAAATGATGTGCCTTAGGCCTTAAGGTTGCCAACACGTCTTTAGATCTACTGATTTTGGAAGGTGTCTATGGGCGAGAAGCGAACTGTATGCTCGTTGGCCTTCTCATCATTAAAAAACAACAAAATGAGTAACGTTGTTATCTATAATTGTCACAATCACGTGATTTAGCAGTGATTTGACGAAAAATGCACATTCAGTTACTTTCGTTACAATGTATTTCTTAATCAAAAATTCTCAACATACATTCATTGGCCATTAACAAAATAATTAACGCTGCCCTTGACTCTAAAGACCGTGTCGAGAATCTGTAGTCACCCTTTATTTTATACTTTTAAATACGTAATTATGTTACTACTAGATATGATTTTAGATAATTTGTAATTGTCAATAGTATATTTTGCAGTATGACCAATGTTTTTATTGCGAATAATTGTTGAACGCAACTAAACAGTAGAATTGTTATAAGAAAAACTGGAATTATGATATAATCTGTTATTTTATTTCTTATCCCTTACTTTAATCGACTATAGACTATATGGTACAGACTAATCGTGCCTCGCGGACAACCCTTCAATTACACCAGTAGGGCCCAGGGCGGTAAATTTCTAGAGTGGGAAAAACAACGCGTCTTGGATATTCCATGACTAGCGATTTTACCCGCGGTGTCTTATGTGTAAATATACGCTAATGATGAAACACATTGCCAAAGTTCTTAATATAACATTAGCTATATCAGTGAAAGTTTTGTCAAAATCGATTCATCCTTTTCTGGGAGACGCCGCAGCACACAAACAAAACCTTTATAATCTGTTGTACATCTAGAAGAGAAACGTTATTTCAATTTTATCCACGGATAGATATTTTACCATAAATTTCTATACAATGTCTAGATCCGAAGTATATCTGCTGACGTATGAGTTACGTCAAAGAAGATAAGGTGGCTTAGCACATTAAAATACATTTGTTTTAAGTGTATTATTATCTCGAAATATTTTTGGAGAGCTGGTAGGTAACATCTTTAAAAAGAAACCAAACAGTTTTATAACTGCTATACTAATATTAAAAAGCTGAGGATTTTGTGTTTGAGCGCGTTAATCTCAGGAACCGCTGGTCCGATTTGAAAAATTATCTCAGTGTTGGATAGTACATTTATCCAGGAAGGCTATATACTATATTATATTTAAAAATGGGATCATTACTAATCATATAACCCAAGGTGTAAAAATCGAAATGAACCTGAGCGAAGCCGCTGGTAAAAGCTAGTATGTAATAATAATATAATAATTTTCATTTACCCTATCATGTACGTCAGCTATACCTCTGGATATTTCTATGCCGAATGTAAACAACAAAATTTGAATGTTTCTTAAAACTATATTCAAATATTTCCTGTTTAATATGCAGTAAAATATATTTAATTCAAAGTTTAGCATACCAAACTGTATATTACGACAGCAACAAGTAGATTTTAAATAATTTACTACGGTTACAAATAACATTTATAGAGAACGGAAGCTCTTTTGACAGTTGACAGTTAACATCCGGATGTTCTTTACGGATATCCGTTAGATCAAATTCGAAACTAGAATATTGACGAAAGTAGTCCAATGTCACGGTATTTTTAATGGAGTCACCTGCTTACCTCATTTAGATTTAAGCATTTTCAAATAGGAAAATATAATGTCAATGTTTATTTAAAAATCGTAAATTATATCTTAATATTGCAAGATTACGAAACTTCCGTAGTGTTCAAAAATCTTTGGCCAAATTTACTCACTGGCTAAGATTTATTAGCGAACTTAAGTGGTATTTGGCTAACAGTAATCTCTATCAATTATGGTCTAAGTATTATGAAGCAGGTAAAATTAAACAGCCCAATTTACCTCATGGCGCCATCGGATTAACGAAAACGTACCACATTAGTCACTACAAGCACTGCCGCGCAGTTTTGCCTGCCTTAATATAATATAAATGATCACAATGCAAAAAAGCCTTATAGTACTAAAACGGCCATAGACCCAATGATAGTCCCGTCAAAATCGGTTTAGCGGATTCGGAGATTGGCCAGAACGACTGGTGTGGTTTTAACTTAACCTTATCCGGCAGACAGTCGATATATTGATGCGTAGAATAGGGCAATGGGAGTAGAAGAAGCAAAAGGAGTTTTTTAGGATCGTATCAAGTGTATAGTCGTAGTCTTTGTCTATCCCAAGGGAAAAAGACGTGCCACATAAGATATCTATGCCAAAAGGTAAGCCAACCTTAAAATTTTTTGAAGGATGAAATCATTTCATACCTCATTATTCTGTAAGTTTAGCCGATAACGCAGCGGACGCAACAGCTCTCAAAATTGAGTAAATCTATGCTAATATGCTACATAGTCCTCCTAGACAAATGGGCTATCCAACCCAAGATTTTTTTAAATGATTCATGCTTCTTCTATGAACATCCTATTTTACGAGCAAACTTGTTCATAATATTAGCTAAGATATATCAAGTTAGGTGAAACGGCAGCTCAGTGCTCCTATAAAATATTTTTTTATCACCGCTGCTCAATAAAACTACCTGTTGGCTAGACTAGTTTGTTTCGTTACATTTCAGTCGGGGCGCTGTTAATTAAAGGAATATAAATCCCTTACAAACTGTCATGTAATAAATGACATGACGAGGCCAAATTTTATTATGTATTTGCGTCAACCTCGAATTCTTATCAAAATTTATACGAGATAACTTTGAAATTTACTAGACTTGGCAATCTTATAATGGAGTATTCCGTCATAGGTATAGATATTAAAGTAAATTTATTTATTTTATAATATTTAATCCACATAGTCGATTAAAAATATAAAAAATACAAGTCTATCTACACTTATACACATTCAGGATGTTTGGGGACTGCTCCCAAAAACGAAGACAGGTGACAGTACTAGTGACACCTTTGACGGAATAATATTCGATCCTGACTAAAAAAATATCATGTTTTAAAAAGTTTTATTAGCGTTATTTCGCTCCATCATATTGGTCCAGCTGTTTTTGTTATAATACTTCATTGCTGGTTCTTTTCTTTAGTAAAGTAATATATTTTTACGAAACTGTCGTTTCATTTAGCTGTACTTACAAGATGGAGCGTAAATATACTAATAAAAAGTGTTAAAAATACGACTTTCTTTAGTCAGGATCGATTTTTCCGCCCCTTCATCAAAGCTGTCATTAATACTATCACCCGTCTTCGTTTTCAGGAGCAGTACCAAACACCCTATATATATCACCGTAAAAATCGAATGTCTATACATTCAATAAATTTATACAAAAAACATCGTAAACATGTCTATTTGTATATTCTCTGTCTGTATCTACTGGCTAGTCGTCAAAAGTTCTCAACCGGTTATTTTCGCCTTTTATTTTCTTTCCATCCATATAATAAATCTTCAGAAGAAAACATAGATTAATAAATTTACTCAAAACAACCCGATGTGAGTTATAAAATCGAATTGAACGCCAGAGCAGCCGCTGGCTAGGCCTGCATATCGTACATTGAAGTGGTTCTAGTTAACCCACCAAACAATGATTATTACTCACACAGAAAAAAAAGTCACGCATTATGGCTCCATGAGGGCGTTAAGGACAGTTTTGTTTTGTTAAATATATCATCAAAATAATATATTAATATCTACTGGTAACATTCAGTATAATATAAGCAAAATTGTTCTTTTGTCTTTTCTGTCATTAACTTGAATAAAAGTTAGCCTGAGCCAAACCGTTGTAGTTTTAATATCTATGACGACTAAATCTTTATATTCAATTAATATAGGTATTTTCTTATCAGTTGTTTTAAATTCACAGCTCTCGTATCAGTAAAGGCTTTCTCTGTTAATGAAGTGAAAAGTGACTCATAACAATAAGTCTAAACTATTTTGAATTTTCCAAGAGCTATGATGTTTTACGGAATGATTTGCATCTTGCAATGTATAATTTCTTTTTTATTATACTTTTATGCGATAGGCAGGCAAACGAGCATACAGTTCACTTATATTAAGCGATTACTGTCGCCCAAGGACACCTCCAAGATCAGTAGAGCTAGAAGACGCGTTGCCAATCTTAAGGCCTTATTTTTATTTCGAGTATTTGAAAATTCATACACTGAAATCGAAACGCGCACAGCACTTCACGACTTTTCCATCTATGAACGGTGGTACGTGACCCGGACGGAACTAATAAATTATTAGGAGTTCCTCCCATCACATTTAAAACTCGAAGTGCCTGTGGTCTACCGACTTTCAAAAGAATAGGTTCTCAATTTTCGACTTAAATCTAATTAGCTATGGGTTACCCTATGTAACATACGTAATGTTTATATAAGACTTAAGTAATAAAAATGGTTTTCGCAATAACTTCACCTCAAACTTATAAATTCACTTTTTACATTTGGAGAATAAATTCAGTTCAGCCCTTGCCACTGCCAAGGCACATTCATTTTAAAGATCCTCCAGCCCAACCAGAAAGTTAATATTAATGTTCTTATATCTAACTACGTGTTTAACGATAGACGGTTAACTACAACACAAATTTTACATTAATTAATTTATTATTCCTATCCACAAGTAACTGAATATTTAAAATAAATAAATAATAATTATTCAATCTTCGTGATTATTTCTCGAAATACAGTTGAATATTGTGAGATTTTTTATCTGTGACGAAATTTTATAAATATAATCATGTCTCTGCAGTTTCTGGGTACGTCTATAGCGATAGTAAATTTCCGATCTTACACATAGATAAAGCCTTAGAAATTACATATAACGCAAACAGAGAGTATTATTATTGAAATGATTATATCTTGAAGTTGTTCGTAATTTATCTTATCTGTACAAATATAAAAAATCGCTAAACGTGTTGCTTAGCGCAAAACGGCTAGACTGATTTAGCTAATTATTTATAAAAATGTTCCTCCAGATTCGGGGACGGTTCGATAAGAAAAATTGGAAAAGATTACCTGCAAAATTAAAATGCACTTTTCTTTTTCTCATACAAATTGTTTGTTTACGAATCAGATTTGAATTTTATTTGTTACACGCTAATTCGTTCTATGCAGACTTGAAAACTGAAACATTTTTTTTGTTGGGTGTTTGGGGACTGCTTCCTAAAACGATACATCCGGTTAGTTTTAATAGCCACCGGGCTAAAAACGCGACGTCCCCCTAAAAAAAAAAAGAAAAAAAAAGCTTCCTAAAACGAAGATGGGTGATGATGGTAATGATACTTTTGATGAAGATATGGGAAAGAAATCGATCATGGCTAAAAAAAATATATTTTGAACACGTTTTATTAGCATTATTTACGCTCAATCTTGTAAGTACAGCTAAATGAAACGATAGTTTCATACAAAATACATTACTTTGCTAAAAAAAAAAGAACCAGCAATGAAGTATGATAACAGAAATAGTTGGACTAACATGATGGAGCGAAATAACGCTAATAAAACGTTTTTAAAATATGATTTTTTTTTAGACAGGCTAGAATTTTATTCCTTCCCTTTGTCAAAGGTGTCATTAGTACTATCACCTGTCTTTGTTTTCGGTCCCCAAATACTCGGAACAAATTAAGGAAGTGAAACAGCGGGTCATCACTAGGCATAAATAATATTTGTTGGATTCGGCCATCACGTGAAACGATGTAAAACAAAGCACCTTTCCCTAGTTACAGAATAGCTCAAGGATAAATAAAATTACTTGTGATGGGATCGAACCATGTTTATTTCGTAAATACACTCACGATTCTTAAGGCATAAATAATAACTATGCGAATTACCACTGTTTAAATGTCAAAGGAATCATTTGAACAATTATTTAAAGGAACGACAAAATTATTATTTAGAAAAATGAAATATAACGGATGTTAGGAGACCGCTCCCGAAAACGAAGACAGGTGATAGTATGAACCTTTGATGGTGGTACGGAACAAAATCGATCCTGACTTACAAATCATATTTTTAAATAGTTTTATCAGCGTTATTTCGCTCCATCATGTTAGTCCAGCCGTTTTTGTTATCGTGCTTCATTGCTGGTTCTTTTTTTAAGTAGTTATGTATTTTTTATGATACTATTGATTCATTTAGCTGAACTGACATGATGAAGCGTAAATAAGTGTAATAAAACGTTGTATTTTTTTAGCTAGTGTCAGTCTTTTTCCGTCCCATTATCAAAAGTATCATGAGTACTATCATCTGTCTTCGTATTCGAGAGCAGTACACTAACACCCTGTATGTTTAGCTAGTATTCGTTTTAGTTGAATTTTCAGAGCAGTATTAAACTTCCAAGTGAATTTCAATTCTGAAATTGAAAGTGTGGACAATGTTATTTAAATTTACTACTGTTCATAGACGAAAAAGTCAAATTAAGTGCTTTGCACGTTTAGATTTTAGTGTATAAATTACCGAATTCTTGAATTAAAAAAATAAGGTCGGCAGCAGAACGTCACTAAAATGACAAATTACATAAAGCCTTAAAGATGGCAACGCGTCTCCTAGATCTGTTGGTCCATGGGCGACAACAATTGCTTACTATAAATGAACTGTATGCTCGCTTGCCTTCCTATCGCATAAAAAATAGATATATATTAAAATTAAAAATGTGAGGTGTGTGTGGTCGTCCTTCTTATTGAAAGATCTACATTTGAAATACATATCTTTGAAAAAAATGATGAAACATTTATATGGTCTTAACGTAAGTAGAATACTTATGCTTTTTCAGAAATAATTTGTAAATTATAAGGGTTTCATAAAAAAAAAATTAATTTCTGTCACTTAATGTGTCTAGTTTAGGCACAATATCAAATCGTTATATTGAGTATTTATTAGAAGGGTTTTTATACAGTAACAACGTTAATTACAAGTTAAGTAAAATTAATGCATTCAACTTGTTCGCGACTATAAATTAAGACTTGCGTACTATTATCGCCTAAATACTATTTATTTTTTAAGTACAGAATACAAGAAAAATATATATGGACGTATTTTTTTTTCTGTACGTCTTTTACTGCTATTATTATTAAAAAATTTGCGCAATATGAACTTTATGATACGGAAGATATAAGTGTATAGATACAATTCTTAATATGTTAATAAGAGATAAAATGTCATTGCATCACAATATTAGATTTTGGTCAAAAATATACAATAATTTGCAAAATCAGCAAACCTGTTTCAAAATAATAATTAAAGCCTCCGGTTTAAACCAATTTAGCGTTTGGTATAAGTTGCGAATATAGTCTATAATAAAGCCTTACTGTCCAGAGACAATAAATTTAAATAAACTTATTTTTTGTCTGTCCAATTTTTAAGAAGCCTATAATTTATTTTTCACTCGATTCATACCTGTTTACCAACAAATCTTCTAAATTTATTAAATGAAATAAAAATTTATAAATAAAACAAATGATTTTTTAACATGCAAAAATGATTATTATATAAAATAAAAAGGGCTCCGATTCACTCTGTAGTTTACAAGTTCAGATGACGTATACTAAATCAATGTTAACTTTTATCAAATTTTTACAACGGCTTTTGAATTATCTTTAAAGCTACCGCAATGAAGAAGGACGGATTTACTGAACCCGCAGAACAGTATCGAGAACTTTTTACAAATTTACGTAAAAATAAACCATAATCATATAAATAAATTAACAATAAAATATAATTTAGTAAATATTATTAAATAAATAAAGTTAAATTAATTTTTACAAAATTACACGCTACTCTGTGCACATTAAAAATTTTGTGACATCTGTGAATCGTTTCGCGCCAAAAAACTTGTTAACGGCATTTGTGCCTATAATTTTATTTATGGCTATAACAAGAAGGTTTTATATAGCACACTCTTTTTTAATAAACTCTTTCAAATAATTCGCTAAAACTCATCACTTGCAATCCATCTCCTAAGACAACGCTCCTTCGAAACCGGCTGAGGTAAACAGTTTATATCTAAACCTGTAACATGGCAGACGTGTATATTGATTACATAAAATAATATGTTATACACTGACAGATCTATATATAGTGTGTTTAATTAGTGCGCTTAATAAGGTAAGACTCCTCAAGTTGTAATAAGGGTTAGTTAGTGAATAGGATGACCAATTTTCAAATATAATGTACCGTTGCTACATTCAAAGCTCCACTAGATCCATTATATTATATTAACAGTTAGAACAATTATAAAAAATAAACTTTTGATTCGATTTACTACCTACCTATTTCACTTTTATTACCGCAAACATAACTGTATACTAAAAAATATTCAAATGTATTGTTACAAATTGACTAAAACTAGTTTATAGTTAATTACGATTAAAGAATATTATTATTCAAATCGTGTTCTTTTCGAGAATTTCCGCCAAATAATACACAGGTAGATATTCAATCAATGAAAAACAAGGAAAATACATAAAATAAGAAATATTACGTGTGCAACCTGCTTTCTGCTAAAATATTACGAAATTTTATTTTTAAAACTCGATATGACATCGTAACTGCTCCAATTTATAAGATATGTTTTTAATTAATTTTTAAAATATATTTATTATCATTACTTACGTTTATACAGCACAAACTAGTACTACAGTGTTATCAAAATAAAAAAGGAATATTACGAGCAACAAATGTATTTATGTATCTCTCTAAATTGTTATTACATAATAACAATTGGTACACTTAGATAATACAATGTTATAAAAACGAAGACAGGTGATAGTACTAATGACTCCTTTGATGAAGGGACGGAATAAAATTCGATCCTGACTAAAAAAAAAACATATTTTTAAAACGTTTTATTAACGTTATTGCTTCATCATGTTAGTCCAGCTGTTTTTGTTATCATATTCATTGCTGGTTCTGTTTTTTAGTAAACAAATGTATTTTTTATGAAACTATCGTTTCATTTAGCTGTACTTACAAGATAGAGCGTAAATAATACTATTAAAGTGTTAAAAATATGCCTTTTTTAGGCAGGATCGAAATTTTTCCATCCCTTTATCAAAGGTGTCATTATTACTATTACCCGTCTTCGTTTTCGAGAGCAGTCCTTTAACACCCTGTACATGTAATATAGTGTACGGTCATTATTTATATAAAAAATCCATTATTTTATCTTTGATTATATCTACAGTAGGCATAAAGAAGCGTTATTACGAGAAGTAATTTGAAAGTTAGTTCTCAACTTAAAGCAGTAATGACATGTGGGCCAAAACTATATCCTTTGATACCTTTATTAATGTTATTAAGCTGAAGAGTTTGTTTGTTTGTTTGAAAGCGCTAATCTCAGGAACCGCTGGTCAATTCGAAAAATTCTTTCAGTGTTGTATAGTACATTTTAGGAAGGCTATAAGATAAATTTAAAAAGAATTGGATACCCAAGGTGTAAAAATCGAAATGAACATGAGCGAAGTCGCTAGCAGAATCTCGTTTCCTCAAAATTTTAAAATAGTGTGCATATGTATGCACAGGCATGTTATATTGTTTATTATTGAACCTATTTTAATAATTTTGTCCAGACTATCGGCATATCTAATTTAATAGTTACTCAATTTATTGATCTACAGATGACAAGCAAGGATCGCAAGTAAATACAATAAAAATTCGAGTATTAAACGAAGCGGGAGGATCTCCAAATAAATAATCAGTTCCATCTGTGTCACGTCTCAAATAGAAAGTTCGCTGCTGTCCGCGTTTCCACTTTAGTCTATGTATTTCCGAATACTCATTAAATATTAACTGATTTAATATAAGATTTTAAGGTTGGCACCGCGTCTCCTAGGTGTTGGAGGTGTCTCTGAGGTCTGAACCATATACTCTGTATAAATAAAATGCTTCAGCTTCTCAGTGTTTGATCTAAACATCACAGCGAGCTAAATTTGAACGATTACTCATTTCTCAAAATCCACATTCATTTGGCACGTTGACCTTCCCTCGAACCCTTCGACGTTCAAAAACACGACAATAATAATTAGTTTAACATCAAGCCACACACGGTGACCGGGCAAATGAGTTTTTTCTCCTCTACCTGCCAAATTGCTCAGCTATCGCGTATTAAAATAACATTAGTTGACGCTTACGTTTTGGTAACCGACGATTAGCGACTAGCCTTCCGTGCGTTTGACTTGGAAGATGTTGTCATAATTATACTGATACCATCAATTACCAGACAGAGATAGTTATCCAACTTTGAAACTGTTACTACTAGTTTTATGTGAATCTCGTGTACCTAACTGCTAATAGTCTGGGTAAGATGATACAGTAGGCATTTATGTCTACAATGATGTAATAGATTTTTATGAATTTCCAAATACTCGAAATAAAATAAGGCCGGCAGCAGAACTATAGCCAAGGTCTTAAGGTTTGAGGTGTCCATGGGCGACAGGAATTGCTTAATACGAGTGTAAGTGAACGGTATGCTCGTTTGCCTTTCTATCGCATAAAAAAAATTCAGCAAGTTTCCCCCTTTATGCCTCATTTTTACTCCAATCACCAATCCAGTTCGAGAAAAGAAAATCGAAAATACCAAGGATTATGTTTAAATTTGATTAAGAAAGCCGACACGAAACGTATCAAATAGCGTCTCTAGCGGCTCCTCCTCCAAATCATTGTCCACTTACTGGTGTTAAATATAAGAAACCAAATTGTATAGCTTTTCAGAAACAATAAAAAAAAAATTGATTAAGATGGCTTAAAATATAGCATGTATCCGAGTACTCGTATATAGCCAAGACAGAACAAACGTAGCCAGTAAAATGTAGACACTTTGCTTGATCAAGGGGTCGAAAAAACTGTACCAAGAGTCTCAAATTTACTTTGAATTTTTGGATTATGGACAGAAAACTACGTCTTTATAATATGTGAAGTTTGGAATTGTACAGTTTTTGGGGTTACTGACTACTTTTATAGACACATATTCTGAGCAATTGAAAAATATTTATAAAAGCTTAAATTCACTTGATTGTCAACCTGTCTGAGCCCACTGCTAAACTTAGGCCTCCCCCAAGAAGTTCCAAGCCGACACGTCAACTGCGGCCTGCAACCAGTGGCTCTTTGGCGCCCCTACCAGGCCGCGCGCCGCGTTGTAGGAGGCCCTCTAACATTTCGGTTCGGTGTCTTCTACGTAGAGTCGAGAACCTTTGTCTCAACGGCCATCAGCTCTACGAGCTACGTTCCCGGCCCACTTGCACTTTGACCACTTTTGTTTTTTACTCGATCACATTGAGAAATATCTAACATAGTCCTTCAACAGCACTTACTATAATAGAAACAAGACATCACAATAAATATTCCAAATGTTTCTTATTAATATTTGAAAGTATAATTCATTATATTCAAATTACATTTTTATCTAGGACATAGAAAAAGCCAACAGTCATTTCGTAATTACTTTCCTTTCAATTGAATTTATGATGAACTGTATTTGTCGTGTAAAAATACAGACGGTTAATTTAAAAATAATTGATTTCTAAAAAAACGCGGTGTTCTAGACATCAATTTGTCGAAGTCCCAATTGCATGTAATTGCGACGATGTGTCGAAAAAGTGGGGAAATTAGGTTGTGTGACACGTTTACGATGAATTTGTAAATTGAATTTTATTATAGGGTATGGCGTGGCCGGCGAGAAAGGATTGTTGGGTGCTTATTATTTAAATTATTCCCATCTGCTCTAACCGTAGTACGTACAATATTCAAACTTTACATCTGAGCTTTTTTATGCGATAGGAAGGCAAACGAGCATACAGTTCACTTATATTAAGCGATTTCTGTCGCCCATGGACACCTCCATGATCAGTAGATCTAGAAGACGCGTTGCCAACCTTAAGGCCTTATTTTAGTTTTATTTCGAGTTTTCGGAAATTTATGGACTGAAATCGAAACGCGCATAGCACTTTACGACTTTTTCTACTCATGAACAGTGGTAGGTAGGAGGAGGAGGAGGTAGGTAGGAGTTCCTCCCACCGTATTTAATACTCGAAATGCCTATGTTTTTGACACTCATAACATAAATTACATATTTTCAAATGCTTCTGCGTTCCGATCGGGACTCGAACCCGGTGTTCTGGCATCGCGGTTGCTTTACCCAACCTCTACGCTACAGAGCCCTCAAAAAACGTTTACGTATATATGTTCGTATTTTAAGACTCGCTCCAGTCAATATTTCAATATTTTTAAAACAAAAAATATAGAAATAACAGTTTGACACGATTTAAAACTAGATTCAGTCTTAGCTATGTGAATTATCTTTATTAGAACTATTGGTTAGGTATATTTTTTATAATGTTCTATGCTTCGGGAAAGTAATGATATTATAAATAGTTTAGTTGCAATGTTATGAGATATTTATTTACTGTAACTTTGATCAGCTCAATTCATTCGGAAAATTGATATATATTTTTAACAGTCTAGGCGAGAAAATGCTTTATCCAGTGCCGGATTCAGCCACCGCGGGGCCTGTAGAATTTTTCATCTAAACACACCATACTTTGGTTTAGTTATAGTTATCAGTTTTATTAAAACGTTTTTACGCGGGGCCTCTAACCGGCCGCAAATGCAGCAAAGCATTTGCTACCGGCCTAATGCACTACTGGCGTTATTAATAACTTTATATAAATCAGTTCAAATAGTTTTTGATAAAACCACTAAAACCATTTTCTTCTACACGTGAGCTGTTTCCGAAACTGAGACCTTTGTATCACTTGCCAAAATTATGCAAAAAAAAACAGCAGATTAAAAACTAATTAATGTACATACATTATTAAAAACTAGCAATTTCAAACAGTCGAGTTATAAATTAATTGATATCTTCACGTTGACGCGGCTTTAGCTCCTAATAACACTTATAATTGTATTTATTCATTAAACAGACGATACATTATAGCATTTTATCTACAGACTTATATAAACGACACGATAATTTCCTTTAACACTTTAAACGTGCAAATGGAAAATGAAACTGACAGTACCTAAATATGAAAACCATTCGTACGACGCGTCCTATAATTGCCTTCATTAGTCCGGAGCTCGACACTAATTTTGTAAAATATTCCTAGAATATAACAGCAATCAGCAGATAGTGATCGAGGCAGTGACAATAATAAGATGTCGGTTTGCCTACAAACGTGTGCCAAATCGTATTTTAATTAGCTAGATAAGACACGTCATTAGCGAACAAATTACCTGCATAGCCATTTGTTTTATTTCATTTTTCCTTATCTTTTAATGTTATATCTTGTGTGTAAAATTACCGGAACTTGGGGTACCTGTAAGCGTAGGCTAATGAGTTTTCATTTTGATGAACGAGGAACGAATCGTTGAGATCTTAACGATGAAGCAGGAAATTAATTTAAACTTTGCATTTGTAATGTGCTGACATTCAATCAACAGTATATAGCTGTTGTTTTGTTAACAGCGAGGAACGCTTATATGAACATTTTCACGTTATTGAAATGTATATACACTTATATATCTACAGAGTGACATATTACGCTTATATATTGAAAAAATGCTTTAGTTTCTGATAACACAATAAGCCGGTGTAAACAAATCTATGCTTAATGTTATAAAGATGACGATTTTGTTTGTTTGAAAGCGCTAATCTCAAAACCCACTGGTTCCATTTAAAAAATTCTTTCAGTGTTGGATAGTACATTTATCGAGGAAGGCTATGTGATATTTTCAGAAAAATAGTGATATATGTATAAAATAACAGAATGATAGCTGGAAATGGATGACAGGATCGAATTGAACGCGAGCGAAGCCGTTAGAAAAATCTAGTCATTAATAAGTTCCTATATGTTTTAAGCGAAGTGATATCTTTCAAATGTAACTTATAAAGATGGGTATAGCTTACTAACATAGACTTTTGTACCAATTTTTTACCTAATTCTAGATTGGGATTCGCACTTGTTGGCAAGTATTGTATTATAAATATGAAATTGTAATCATTACTTACGTCAAAAGCTCGTAGCTAAATCATTTAAGGTTAAGTTGTTGTATGACTTGTACAAGTATTAGTAGGGTAAGCAAGAAAACAAGTAAGTTCAAGATATCCATCGTAATGATTACTTTGTATGTTTTAGCTTATGTAGCTATGTAATGTTATAAGACTTTAAACATTTATTAAAAGCTCTGATTCTAAAATATATGTGAAAAGTGGATATCGTGGATATAAGTTTTGGATAACGTTTTAGTAAATTTTAACAAATAAATATTTCAATTAATTTACTAGTTTTAATTTCAGCGTGCACTATCTGTAAACAACGTAAATGGCCAGTATTATTTTTCCGCGTTTAAATAAAACCTTTTTCGTTCTAACTAGCCATTAGAGCAAAATAAAAAAATAGAAATTTTGCACTTATACTTTTTATTGACTTAGCTCGCTAAAAAAGGTTTTAATTAATTTTACCGCTCGCATTTTTAATAACACTACGCAATGTAATATGAACTGTTCGGAATCTAAATTTTTATTTTTATTTTTAGTAAATTCGTCTAAAGGTTTGCAAAACATACTAAACGAAAATTTTATATACCTTGATGTACATTGAAGGTTATCACAAGTCTATATCATAATTTTTATTTTTCTTTAAGCATGTTATTTATGACTGGCTTTTTGGCTAACGAAATTCCAAGTGACATTTATGGATAGAATGGTTGTAAAATAAGTTATGCGTGTTTCGGTGATTGGCTACCGAGAAAAAGAGACGCGTCTCTGTATAAGTCTGCCTATTCGCCTAAGGTAAGTTATAAACGAATGGGTCAATTTTGATGTAATCTTTAGATGCTGACGTAAGCGCAATCGTTCTTAGTTTCAGATTTTTTAACATTCCCTGTGCCTTGAGCTTTTAAATATCTATAATATAAAAATGAAAGTGTTGTTAAGCGCAAATCAACGGCTGTGCTGATTTCGTTAATTATTTTTTTTAAATATTCCTTAAAGTACGAGGATGGTTCTTAAAATTGCCTGATAACGTCTAAAAACAACACTTTTCTATACTCCTATAAAATCGACTCATAATAAAAAAATAAAAAATTAGTCAATTTGAACTTTAATACCATACCATAAAGTTTACGTAAGAATAAAATGACATATAATAAGTAGGTATCG
>JAOSYY010000010.1:9468461-9483222 GCA_025727935.1 Hebomoia glaucippe
GAAAAAAACGCTAAAATCGGTTCAGTAGTTTCCGAGTTCATCCTGGACAAACATCGTGACAGGAGATTTATATATATAAAGATAGAAAAGTTTTTCTTAAAATATTAAACTACTAGATTCTGTCCAAATAATCATATGATAAACGCTTCGTGTATACTCAGCTTATGCAAGTTATAAATAGCTTTTACAGATAAGTGATTTAAGCCTTAAAATAACACATTAAAATATCACTTAAATATTACATAATTGTATTTTTGTAATTGAGTACACATACGAGTATTATCTCATGAAATTTATATTTTTAGTTCAGGCTTTTATTTTTGTGGTGTTATTTTTAGCGTCACCAATTCAGATAGCCTTCTTGTAATGATATCTGAATACATAATGTATTTCTATAATTAAAACACTTGTATTTAAGTAGGTAAGTTCAGTGAGAGAGAAATTGGAATCTTGCCGTGATTCTTCTTTTTAAATATTCACGTTACTCACTTCTTTACAAAAGAAGTCTTAATTTATTGATCAGTATTTATTACTTAGATTAAAGTAAAATCAGGGTTGACGTATTTTTTTTAATACGAAACATTTTTATAAGTAGGAAAATGTCGACAAATAGATTTAAATTTTCTTATCTATTAACGCAATACTACTTTATCATTTATGGTTTTCATTGTTTCCTTCCCACTATAGTCATATTAAAATTTACCTCGTAAGATATCGCTTAACGTGTGAAGTAAATTTATATAAAAAATAATCTACACTGAGATTTTCACACATTAACAAATTGATATTTAGGTACAGAATTAGAAACAAAAATGTCTGTAACATTCTGCATTCTTAAGATATAATATCGTAATGTATACGGAACCAATAAAATAGGTGACCAATTTGTAATTATTGGTTTTATTTGTCTCCTTTTCGAGTCTGTGGGGCCGCGCGTGCGCCTTAATGGCTCGCTGTGATAACTCTCACTTTTAGAGCCTTTTATTTCCACGTCACCCTTAAGAAAGCTAAATTGCTATAACCCAAAGTGAACCTTATAAAACAATACATAAAGTCTATTTTCGTATAAATCACGTATCTTTTAAATTCCAAAAACATAAGTCATTTGTGAACTTATCTGCACTTTATTTGAAGTCAAGATTTGTGTACATCAACTGAATCTATTTTCTGTTTGCATTCCTGGGATGTTTCGAATTTTTAAATGTTCATTACTTAATGAGATTTTATTCCTGTGACGTAATACGTTTTCGCCCCCAAAATGTTAATTTTCTATTAACATAATTCTTATTCTTTACTAAATTTATACTTATCTGTAACTAAGCCAAAACCAGACTAGCAACAATGTGATAAAAATAAGAAAAAATCCAAATCTTTGTTATTTTTAAACTTTGGGCCCATTTTGATAAGATATGGATACCAGAATAACCTTGATAAAACCCAGATGATTGAACGATATTTTAAGTATCTATGTTGTATAGTTCTCGTATCTGTGATGACGAACAGACAGGTTTTTCCTTTAGTATATTTAAAAGTTATAAGTAAAACAAATTTGGTGGTAAGTACGACACACAGCATTAACCTATACTAATACTATAAAGAGATTATATTGCATTGTTTGTTTGTTTGTTTGCATTGAATACCCTCCAAAACTACTTGGCCGCTTTGAAAAATTCTTTCACTGTTCGGAAGATACACTATCTCCGGTGAACATAGCATATATTATATTTTCAAAAAACTTAAGGATCCATCCTAGAAGTCCAATAACGTAACCCGATGTGTAAAAACCGAAATAAATGCGAGTGAAGCCGCTGGCAGGAGCTAGTCAATAGTAAAATTCATTGAAAGTTTGATAATGATACTGTTACTATAGAGGAAATTTATACACGGAAATACTGTATAATAATAAATTATTGGAATGATTTACCTTAGTGGCATAGATTTTCCTCTTGACTGTTGCAATGCCAAAGGGAAAAATATTTATAGAAATCTAACAATGACAACCTAAATTCGAGTAGTATTGCGGAAAATTTTGTATTTGCGTAAAACTAACAGAGCGGTTGAAAATGTATAATTCCAAACCGCTCTTTATCACCACACTAGTTTATGCCCGTGTCTTCGCTCGCGGACATTTCGATTTTTACACCTTGCGTTACATTATTGGACTTTTAGTAAGGATTCCTATTTTTTTTTTGAAAATACAACATAGCCTTCCTCGATAAATGTACTATCCAACGCTGAAGGAATTTTTCGAATCGGACCAGCGGTTCCTAAGGTTAGCGCGTTCAAACAAACAAACTCTTCAGCTTTATAATATTAGTATGGATATTAATGGTATTTTGTTATTACTATATATTATTTAGTCTGACACATAAATAAGTCTCCCTCATTCTTCGTTATGAAACAGTAATCAACTACAAATTTAACTTTTTAAGTAGTAGACTCGTGCAACTTCGTCGGCCTCATATAATATGCACATTTTTGAACCATCCAAAAGCCTATTTAAAAACATAGGTATGACGAGATCAAATGGTTTTCTAGAATTTTTTAAAAGGAACAATATTGTCGTATGTTTGGTTCGTAACTTGTACCCTTTACGTAAAGCAAACTCTCAACGAGAAGGAATTTTGCTCCTTTATGAAACAAACTGCATTGATGTTCTGCTTTCACTGATGAGGGTCTGATATAATCTTCCTCAATAAATGGGCTATTCAAAACTGATATGATTTTACAATTCGAACCAGTAAGTCCTGCTATTAGCGCATTCAACGAACAAACAAACTTTTCCGCTTCATTTTATAGATATAGATATCATGAGAACACGTGAAATTAATTTATCCTAATTAATACTGTATAACAATTATTATGTGATTAAACATTTATGAGAATAATTCTAAAAATTCAACATTAATTATGTTTAATTACATCACGATTACAGTGCATAATTGTAAAACGCATAAAACTTTATAATAACATAGTTATTTACTAATAATAAAACATATTTTTTTTTGTAATTAAATATTAATATGTCGAGCATTTTTTTCTTTGGTGTCACGGCTAGGTATTTCTTGATGCAACATGTTACGATTTCACGAGAGAGTAATATTGTATCGACGTCTTGTGTTAAATAATTTATTTTTGTAACCCCTACGATTTTTATAAATTATACCTAAGAGCCATCACGTCAGAACTGAAACAAATATCGCATCAAAATGTGTCCATTTACTTAGTAGTTACGTCACAGACAAACAGACATACGTCAAACTTATCGAAGGTAAATTCCAAGTAATTAAACGATCATCTTTATCGTTAACATTCGCTTAAATTTAAATGTTTTGTAAGGGCATGTGTTGATCAGAAAAGTTTTGTATCATATTTTGTTATTATGTAATTATGGGTATTGCTTTTGCACGAAAGGTGAGGCGGTTTGGTAAAAATAATGTACACGTCTGGTTGCACCTGCGTACGACGTTTAAGTGAGGGTTAAAACGGTTTATTAATTAGTTGCGATGCCACGCGGAGCGCGCATGCATATTGCAATAGATGTTACAGTTAAACGCGATAATTGGTCATTCCGACTGTTTACGGCAGCATAAGACGTTCGACCGCGCAATTTACATATTAAAAATACACAGAAGAAGAGAAAATACAAACAATGCACAGAAAAATTCATTATAATAAGAATTATGTTAATTCACCTCACAAATCGTGAAACGCCAGAATAAATAGAATAGAACTTAAATAAAAATACATCAGCTCAAACGTTTGCGAGTTATCGTACCACAGATATACGAATAGAAACTTAAACTCCCACCTTTTTGAGAGCTCAAATATATTATTAATAGACGTATCTTTTAAAACCAGAAAATATTATCGGTAACAATTACAATGGCAAAAAATAGAGTAAACTGCACTCGAGTAATAGAACTGTAGACGGTTCAATGGCGTCATTGATTATAGCCATTTAAGATAGGCTTACAATGTCTGTAATTACCAAGTCATTGCAACATGTAAGTTATTAATTAATGCTCAAATGCGTTGTGGCTTCAACCGTGTCCACGTATTGTATAATATTTGATTTGTAATCAGGAATACATTATAGCCGGTGGCTCTGTGTAAAATTTACTTCGTTTGCACCCCTTAACTTCTCTTTATAATTTTATCTTGTAACAAAGTCTTATTATTTCCTTAATATTATATACAATTATTGAATGTATGTATAACTCTAGTGTAAAATGTTACGTTCCCCCATTTTGATTTTTGAAGCGAACAACTGAATCAAAAAACGTGTTATTATGAAATTTCACAAAGATCTGTAAAAACAAATCGATATCGATATGATGACGGTCCGCATAGTATGTTGAAAATATTAACAAAGTTGCCCTCTTCATCAGACCACCTCCAATAAATTATATTAAAGAAGTGTCATTAAAACTTTTCATACAAATTACATGAAATTCTAAGGTTTGATTACATCGTTTCTTTGATAATAATATGTGGAGTTTAAAGTATAGAACTGTCATTTTAACATTTTAATAATTATTTTTTCGCTTGCAATTTACATTGGCTCTTTTAAACTCAACAAAGAATGAACAAATTAAAATATTCCGTTGTTCGATTGTTTGTTAACCGTTATATAAGGAACGTATGTATTAATAAGGGGCAAAAACTTAGGGTGATTTCTGAAATATTGGGAGGACAGATAGATTTTGTACAAAGGATCGTATATAGAGAAATGATACAGATATCCAAATTTTATGATCGTACAACATTCTAAAATAAGTATGACGTATGTAATATGGGAATACTTTTGACTCATTTCTAAGAACAGCTTGCGATTTTACTTACTCAAAGTTTACAACGATTCTCACTCGTTTTCAAAAGACATTAATTAGACTATAACAATTTAACACAGACATTTTAAAACATAAGTTAATTAACGTACTAACGGTCACATTTCTAGAACACATTGTTTCTTCAAAAGATAACTTATTATTCATATTAAATCGATATGCATCGATAGCCTTTTCTATTTTCATTTGTAATTAATAGTTATAATTTTCCGCGCGAAATAAACTATGCAAGTTGATTTCAAAAACGCTCGCTAGATTAGCATTGTACAATTTTTTGTTTAGCTATTAAGGGCGTTTACATAAAATATATCCTTACATTGTAAGCGTACGTTAACTAAGGGCATTAATTATTTCAAAACAAATTAATTTATTTTATTTAATATTCAGTACGTCCGTTTTTATTGTTTTCTCCGAGAAAGATACTAACGATGTAATAAATGTAGTAAGTATAAAGTTTTTTGTTAGAAGGTATTAAAGCACAAAAAATCTGTTCGTCGTTTGAAGTAGAGTGAATAGATAATAAATTAAATCATCTATATTATCTATATTACTATAAAAATAAGGGCAGCAGCGGAATGTCACTAAAAATGACAAATGATATAATATGGATAAAGCCTTAAGGTTGGCAACACATCTACTAGATCTACTGATCTTGGAAGTGTACATAAACGACAGGCATAGCTTAGTATAAAAAGTACACGCAGTTTATTAAAATCACAATTTATTAAAATTTTATCTGTATTCTAGCTGATTTCGGAAAGGAGTGATAATGGCTGAACTTTGACTAGCAGATATTTTTATTACGAATCATTGCATTGGCACTGGCACTAGGCACAGCTCGTCGTAAACATAGCTTAAACCAGCTACCATAAATTAATGTTACCTTCAAAAATACAACCAATAGAGTTGAAAATAATACATTGTTTTAAAAATTGCATTAAGGTACAATAAATAGCCTGTTAAGCAAAGCTTTTTTGTTAAATTCTGTAAAATTTTACGTTTTCGATATACCTTTATGACCACTTAGCACCTTATCGGTGCAACAGCCGTAATTTTGTATATTTTTACGTATTGAGACTCAATGACAACCACTTTATGATATACACCTAAATATATATCCGTCATGTAAATAAAAATACCTATTTAGTCTGCGAATTTGTGGGCGCGGTTCAATTTACAAAAATAAAATGATTTATTGTTAAGGTTTTTTTACGCATAGTCGAATTGCACATTTAATATGTTAGCTTTAACCGGCGGTGTCGCTTGAGTTATGGTCGTGGTTTTCAGGAAAAAAAAACTGAATTTGTCGCGAAAATCTGTAAGCCTACTTGTAGAAGACCATAATCCGATTACAGATTCCATTGTTTCTTGTCATACCAATTATAAAACAAAATTACAGCAAAAATTACTTCTTTCATCCTTAAATTTTAAATTAATAACTAATCGTATTTAAAAGGATTTGAAAAAATAATTAGGAATTCGATAATTTCGTGTGGAAATGGAGGAAAGCTAAAAAAGTTAATTACGTATCGAGAATTTAGTTCCTCCTTAACATAATATTAATTAAACTGTAAAAATTAGGTTGAGTAATTATTCGGAAATTACTTTCTCAATATTTAATTAATTTCAAAATGACATCATATGTTTTCAAAGTAAAGCCTTCCACTTGTTACGATCCTGATAAACTTCTTTCGCTTCCTAGTTCTGGTTCAATTAGACAAATTCAGCCATAATTTAATTTGTAAAAGTAAGAATTTTTATATAAATTATGGTTCTGCACTTTTAATCTATTTATATTGAGTATGCCAAACTTCAAACTTTATGTCATGTAATATTTTTAGAAAGGAATTTTGTCAGTTAATTTTTAAATGCAACTGTGTTCCGACCGGGAACGCAAACAAAAAATATTTTATACTGGTCATTACAAGTTTAAAATATATTATACCACAATAATATCTGCAACTACAAGTCGGATTAAAAAAAACATTTCTTTGCATTTAACATCTAAGCTTGCTAGCTTTTACCCGCGGTATTACTCGCATTCATATCTATTTGACTAACCAATTAAAGTTGTCTATATTATTCAATGAACGCACGATTCCTACTTGTCCACACTAATATTATAATGAGGAAAGATATGATTGATTTTTGTTTGTTTCTTTATATTGAACAGGCTCCGAAACTACTTGAGCGATTTGAAAAATTCTTTCACTATTGGGAAGCTACACGATCTCCGAACATAGGCTATGTTATACGTTAAAAAAAATTAGGGATCCTTACTAAAATTGTCATGGTGGAAAAACCGATTTAAACGCCAGCAAAGCCGCTCGAAGCAGCTAGTATTTGGTAACTCACTATAAGTTTGAGTGGCTTAGTCCGTTGGGACATAGTTACATAAATAATATACCAAATTTCGTGTCTAAGCCTCGAAAGCTTAACCATTGTAGTCACCTGTTTACCAAGCACCCTCATATTGTGTTAGTGTAATCGTTCGGTGTTCAATTTAGCTCCGGAAGGCTCTTGTTAGGGGAGTGACGTCACGAGCCTGGCACCGACAGCGCAGACGTTCGGTTTGTTTTTAATTATGCCTTTATAGCCTTATAGCGCTGTGCTGAATAAAATCTTAATCATACCTGAACTTATAAAATAGATGATTCTTTGTATTTGTAGTGGACTCAAAGAGTGCTTAACTGAATTTGAAAATTCTTCCTTGTACTGAAACGTACATTAACTGCGAGTGTGATTTCAATTTCATTAAAATACATATGCCTCTGAAAATAACATATTAACAAACGGTATCGAATATTTGTTTATAGAAATGCGTGTTTGGCGTTCGCTGTGAAAAACATTGATGATACATAGATTATTGTACTAAATGTCATAATAGATTATAAAAAAGATAATCGTAATTTTTTAGTACGTTTTTCCGCGTAAATCGCTAAACGGATTATAACGACTTACGATATAGATAAGATATTTTAAAAGTCAGTTTTTAATTTTCTCTTTGCTATTGTCTCATTTTCGATTTATTTAAAGTTAAAAAAAAAATCTATAATATGATGATAGTTGAACCTAATAGGTTTTGTATAGTTTATACCAGGTATAATTTATTTGTAAATCAAAATAATTAAATAGTAATCAACCTTGATTTCTTGTATGTAACTTATGTATTTGCAATCTATGTAATAACATACAATTTATATTAATTTAATATATAATTGAATGTTTCTTTAAAGGGACAAAAGCAGCTGTTGATTTAAATGATTATAACAAAATGTTAAGATAATTATTGTTTATGGAACAGTGGATTCTCCCGGAATGCGCATGCAAATGCGAACCTTCGAGGGCGTAATTAATTAAACATAGACAAGGAACTAATGACCCAATAAAAAGTATATGTTGTTAAAAAGTTAATTGGCATATTTTCTAGTGCATGTTAAGATAAGTCACACTCCAAAAAATAAACTACTAACTAATGAAGTTAATATAATAATTCTTGAATTTTTTATACACAAACTCACAACAATACAAATGCTTATTAGATATAGTTTATTTAACACTGGCTGACAGTAATTTCGGGTCTTTTGTAAAAGATATGATTTGTCAAAAACGATGAGAAAAAAATAAACTAACGACGATTTTTACGTGTGCGAAACGGTTCTTATTGTGAATATTTTTTTTTATTTCTTTAGTATTTAAGAAACAGTCAATCGATTATTTTAAAAAACATACACACGGAATATAAAATAAAAATAAAATCACAAATAATAGAACATATTTCGAAATATAAAAATATATCTTGATTTTTGGGATTCGAAAGGTACGGAGATAGTTAATAAATAAATCATAACGAAATTTTTACGCGATTTTCCTTACTAATTTATATAAATGAATATTTTATCAAAGAAAAGTTTAGTAATTAATTTTGGTGTACTTCATTAGCTAGTGCGTAAATTACTAAGTGCTCTACGTACCACTTATAATAATTGAGTCAATTACTCGAAATTGTAAAGAAACAAATATTTAATAAGTCTTTTTGTAACAACAGCTGTAAGATAAGAGAAATTGTAGCCCGAGGCAGAGTTTTATAAAGAGTTGTAAGTCAACGACATAATTACAAAGTTGCAAATGGTTTGTAGGCAATCGTTAATATCTCGAAAAGTGAAAATATACTTATATTTTTAACCAACTTTAAGTGGAATAACACCTTACGCTAACTCAAGCGGCTTTGAGTTTTATTGCCGCTGGTTCTAACATGTTTCTATTATAATATTTTAATTCCTGGCGCCCCGGGGTTTCATCGGCGTCGATTTTAGGTACACCCTATTTTTAGAGTTAATAATGAAAAATCACAAGTAGCCTAAGTTTGTTATTCTTTATGGTATTAGCTATCTGTCAAATATCTCGCCAAAATCGAGCCAGACGTTTCCGGTTTTAGCCGGACGGAACTGACAAAGAATTGCATATAACAAATGTTTCGTAATAAGTACCGTTAAAACATTCAAATGGATTTTATTTTTTTTTTATATTACAGATACGCACTGTCTGTCTGTGAAAATTTTAATTGTAATACAGTTAAAAGGAATATCTCTATTCGGCCCGGATCACGACCTATTGACTACATATATAAAAGACTTTTACATCTAATAAAAAGATGAATTAAGAGGCTCTTGTACGAATTTCAGGCTATAATTAGATGACAAAAATGCAAGCGAAGTCGCATAAGGAAGCTAGTAAGTAAAACTAGGTGGTTCATCTAAACCAAACAACATAGTTATTGTTTTATTAATATTGTACCGGATAATTATTGAACTAACCTTTTAAGGAGATGATTAAATATAATGTTTGCATAAAACGTCAATATACTCATGTTAACATAAATCAATAATACTATTTGTTTATAAACTGCAACGATTTTTCTCACAACTGAGTTTTTAACCTTTGAGTAATAGACAATTGACAATTGATAGATATTGTCTACATGAACTGTAAAAAAATCTCATTTATGTGTGATATATGAAACGTATGCCTAAATATATATATTTTTTAAAAATTAATACATTCTCTAAAAAAATATAATTGTTAAAATAATTATTTAAGGCATATATGTTATGTGTATAATCATTATAACATTATTCATATATTATTAATAATAATGATAATTTTCGCCAAAATTAGATTACGTAATATTTTAAATTTTTGGATCGAAAATCTTTTTATAATAATTCTCTGATAGCGTTTAGTTTTAGACAGCAGTTTTTAAATTATTTTTGTATATAAATTCCAAAAACGTGACGAAACATGAAAGACATTATACTTCGTAAAAATATGTTATATATTTTGTTTTTTAGTAAGTAGTATTTGACAAAATAGCATACCTTCGCTCGCGTTCACGGCTCCGTCGGCAGGTTTATCATCTTCCCCACCGACAAGATTTCTTATACTAAACGAACTCGTCTTCCTCGTAGGCACTTCCGAAGGTATCCCGACCTCCCCAATCACGTCACGGCACTCGTTCACTGTGATATTCACCCCATCGTTTTCCCGCCGAGTCGTCAAGTCCATTTTGAATTTTTACACAACTATTCCAAATTTGAAATTCGCAACTTCGCATCTTCGCCTCATTTTCACTCACCAGCCAGTTCAATCATTTTGAAATGTCACTTGGTACCACAGAATATATTCACTTTTGTTTGTCGATTGTCAGAACAATGGTGTCGCTTTTAATTTTAATTATTAAATTGTTTAGTGATAAGATAAGTGTTCGAAAGCACGTCTAATTTTCACGGATGGCTGGCGTATTTGCGATGGTATCAACGCGCGCTGGCTCGGCCGAGGTGAACGCGACTGGTCCTCTTTCCTCCTCAGACATTGCAATGGTGTGTTCCTCCCTACGCCCTCCGAGGCGGGGCGACCGCCTACTGCACGCGTCATAAACTACTTTACGAGAGGTGAGACTTGTCAATTAATAGAATGTGCGAGTTTTTCACGCACTTTTTTTAATTGTTAATAATTGGCTTTATGATTGCGTTCAATGGAGTATTTTCTTGAGTGATTTGTTCAAGTGTCTTGCGGTTATCGAAATATCGATAAAACTTGTAGTTATTTTTGTTGTTGTTATCAAAACGAGAATAACTGATTATGACGTCACAAATAGTTTTGTGAAATATCCATAGCGTGTTTTTTTCTTTTTTTTAACGACGACTCAGACGCGTTTCCGTTTTCGTAATTATGCATAATTTCTCAATTCGCTAACGAAAAAATAACTAATACCTATTTTGTCCACATTATATAGGTATAATTTTACCATACTCGTATTTTAGTACAAACCATATAACACATTTAAATATTTTTTTTTAGTTTTAATTACGAAAAAGTACATTAAAATAATCAAAGAAAATTGTTTGTTTTAATATAACAAATGTTTTATAGCCTGACTATATCTAAAAATCTCATAAGAAGGGAAAAGACAAACGTAGCCTTGAGAATAAATCTTTTTAACATTATAAAAACTATTTATTAATAGTACAGTATTTTAATAAATGTATTTTTTAAATTGTGTATCTTTCCTCAAATGTCGACCTTACAGCACTTATCCTTTGACAAGATAGATCTATCACATTATTTTAATTTAGACACGTACTTTTGAGTACTATAAATAGACGAAAACGATAAGATATCGTATTTGATATCCTATTAATACCCATAGACCTTGATAAAGAGTAGTCACTATGTTGTTTCAAAAAGTAATTTTTCAAGAATATCAATATTTTAATAGCAGAATGATGATAGAAATTGTTTGTGTCTTAGTGATAGGTACACACTGTCTTTATTACTAGAAAACCTTTGATCAACCTGGACAAATGTTTTGAAAAAATTGTTTCAGTTGACTTGGCTACAGAAGGCTCATTTTCTAATTGCTGGAATTAGAAAATGAGCTCATTGAAACAGGCATAGAAATATGTCTGTATCATACCCCATTGAAAGACATGGTACATACATTTTTATGTACAAAACAACGGTCTCCAGTAGGACTAAGGTTAAAGCGGTTGATGGGAACATCTATCATTGTCAAATAAATATTTGCTGAAACTGGTTTCAGTCATTCCGTTACCATATGGTTCCGATCATAATCTTTTATCGATAAAGTGAAGTGACTCGCTAATCAATCAAACGTAGTGTGAATTGACAAATTTATTTTTAGCAAAGCACTTCAAGAACTGTATTAGGGACTAGCGTACAAAAAAAATATCAAAACGCTAGAAAATGCTTTGCCAACTCTAGAAAAACGAAAATATTGTAGAATTATTTTCAAAAGTTTAATTGAACGGCTAGTAACGCCAGTGAATTCTAGTAGAGTTCATTCTTACCATAAATTTAAACTATGAGTATATATATATTTATATATAAAACTAGAATATTCTGTTAATAAATAATTAACCATCTTTGTCTATGTATTAACTAAGTCCGTTTTACACAAGCAAGAACAAGTAAGTAGCAGTCAAACAATGAATAATGAGTTAAGTAAAATTGCCAATAAATATTATGCTAACTTTATCATGATTTCGACTCATAAATTGAGTCTTCTAGACAAAATTAGGACTGTCTAAATGTAGGGTTGCCACGTAACTCTTATATTTTTATTATTTAGTATCTTTCGGCAACCCGTAGCAGGGTAATTAGTAGGTTACGTAATAAGAACTATTACACTATTAATTTCTGAAACAATTTACGTAAATAATATGTAATGATTTTAAATATTTTAAATTAGAATTTTTACCAATTATTAACTATAATTTAAAAATGTTGGTAAACTCCCGTTTGCATATGCAATATTCTAATAATTAACCATTAGATATATAAAATTTGGGGTTGAAAATTTGGGCTAAAAATATAAAAAATCCTAACCACTTTTAACATTTAGAGGGATGAAAAATAGATAGTAGCCGATTCTCAGACGTACTAAATATGCATATAAAATTTCATAAGAATCGGTCGAGCCGTTTCGGAGGATTGTGACACGAGAATTTTATACATTAGATATATTTTTTATGGCAACCCTACCGAATGTAGCATAGACAAGAGCGTAGTAGCCAATTGGCGCTATGTCATCGAGATAATAAATTCTAGTTAGGCTTCAATTTCCCACCATTCACCCGGAGGCCTAGACGGCTCAATTTATTATCTTGTTACATATTGTTACTGTATTGTGCTTATACTGCATTTCGTTGTTCGTGATTGGTTTAATTCAAATTAAAAAAAAAAAAATCTCTAAAGAGTAACGGAGTCTAGATCGTCACCGATTTTGGTAACTGACTTATTTGGTAGTCAATTTTACTTTTAACAATCTATGATTTTTGACATTAGCGTTCATAGATAGAAAAGTCGTGCGTGTTTCGATTTCAGTCTATGAATTTCCGAATACTCGAAGTAAAAATAACAATAAGGCCTTAAGGTTGCAACGTGTCTTCTAAATCTACTTATCTTGGAGGTGTCCATGGGCGTCAGAAATGTCTTAATATAAGTGAACTGTATGCTCGTTTGCATTTCTATCGCTTAAAAAATCTTGGACACAATCTGATGACAAAGTTAGGGATTAAAGCTCTTCAACACTTATTTTTGCATATCAGAATAATTCATACAGCTTTTTAGAAGTTCAAGTAGTTATCTCAGTTTAATTTATTTGGCGCAAAACTTTTATATTTAATCAAATTGTAATATAACCAACGTCATACACATTACATGTAACATAATTTATTATTCTACGAATATTTATGGATGGCGTATAAAAAACAACAATTTCATTTTATCGATAAATTTTAATTTACAACTTATATTCCGAGCCACGATCAAATTGAATTAACATAGACTATTAGCAATCAATATGAGAGTTTTTGTTAATACCACCATTTAAAAAGCTATAGGAATTATAATGTCTGTGTTACATCGAAACAGCGGGACGCAACGGAAAGGTGGGCTGGCAAAAACTGAAGAATCCAAGGTTGGTGGAACGCAGACTTAATCTAGACATTAACAGTTTTATATTCGCAACGGAATTTCATATTTATTTGTACGTATATCCTTTCGAAATTGTTATATTTATATATGTATATCTAATATTTAAAACTCTCGTGTCACAATGTTCGTTCTCATACTCCTCCGAAACTGCTCGATGGATTCTTATGAAATTTCATATGCGTGTTCGGTAGGCTTGAGAATCGGCTACTATCTATTTTTCATCCACACCTAACGTTTTTTTTTTAGAAATTTTTTTTTTTTTTTTTTATAATACAACATATAAAAATACATACAAAATTTTATATACTTATGTGGCAAAACGACGTTTGTTGGATCAGCTAGTATATATATTTATATTTAAGATGCGAAAAGTAGTGTAAATTACTCCAACATTTGTCAGTGAAAGTGCAGAAAAAATCGGTCTAAGTTTGCAAAGTTAGCCGTAAAAAACAAACATACACAAATAAGAATATATATTGTGGTTATGTAATATTTTATTTATAACATTATATACGTTTGATCTAATGTTATTACGATACTTAAGATAAGACACATTTTATTCATAGAAATTAGCGTTCTAAAATTATGTTTTGTATTTACGAAATACTAGCTTTTGTCTTCATTTTAATTTCGATTTTTACACCTTGCGTTACGTTATTGGACTCTTACGGATCCCTATTTTTTAAAAATATAATATAGCCTGTAGCCTTCCTCAATAAAGGAACTATCCAACACTGAAATAATTTTTCAAATCACACCAGTGGTTTCTGAAATTAGAGCGAACAAACTACTCAGCTTTATAATCTAATATATAAACTCGTGTCACGGTGTTCGAACTTGAACTCCTCCGAAACGGCTGGACCGAACCTTATGAAAATTTATATAGTTATTCA
>JAOSYY010000010.1:9551863-9567501 GCA_025727935.1 Hebomoia glaucippe
GACTCGTGTTAAGATCTGTTATACAGCCGCTTGTGTATATCGAACGGGCAAGAAAATCGTTAAGATCTCTTTTAAGCCTTTGTACGCTAAAATACCGTTTAACAATATGTTCAGGTGAGACTTTTATGTATACTAGATTTGCCCGTGGTTTGACTCATGTAAGATCCGTTATAAAGCCACTCATGTGTATCGCGATAACGGGTAAGAAAATCGTTACGATCTCTTTTAAGATTTTTTTTTAAATACGAATGAATTCGGTAGTCTTATTAAGTTATGACGTATGCGAGCAGTCGATAACCTTCTAAGATTGTGAAGTACAAGAGCAAAGAAGCATGAAAATACAGTTTCTTTAAGAGAATTTAGACATTTAAGAAATTAGGCCAATTAAGTGGGTATAAATTTTGGATAAGATGAATTGAACAAAGAGGGTTTGTGAAGTAGATTCTTCTGTTCTATGCAAGGTCCATGACGCAGGGCAAAGGTGAATTCAGTATGGAATACAGTAGATACTCCCCGTGCTTGCCCGATGTACAGGAACAGCTGATTAGGAAGTATCAAGAAGAAATGGGTATTTTACCAGACCAGAAGAAAAAGAAGAACTAGCCGCCTAGATAGCTTTTAGATTAATTTATTAAGTTATGTATTAGCTAATGTATTGTGATGATTAATATATAAATGTTTGAAATCATCTTTGCTTTTTATTGAAAGATATTCGTTATTTTTAATCGGATCTTTTTAAACTAATCGGCTGGACCGATCTAGGTGATTTTATTTGGTGTGTTCAAGTGGATACGAATTTGATTGAAATGTTTGCAATTATGTCGGGTCCGCAATTTTTTATTTATGTTTAAGGTCGAAAGATATTTTTCAAATTGAAACACTTTCCAGTTAAACTGATCGGCAAAATTTAATGGGATTTTATTGTTTTATATGTATACTTGATAATCAATAAATAATTAAATATATTACATTTCGATATATAATTGAAATTTTACTATAAAAATAGCTTCTGCCTATGGTTTTGCTCATGGTAACGTCTAAATACTTCTATGTTGATCATATTTTTGGATTTATTAATTAAATGTATATTATATGTTTAGATCAACTCAATATTAAGATATAATTAAGTGATTACGAATTGGGTAAAACGATATGTATCTTTGTAAAAACATTTATTATCAACATTCAAGACAAATAAAACGCGTAACAAATATCCAAATAATTAAAGGTGATTTTTACCTGTATAAAGGACACGACTACAATTAGGCTTAATACAATCTAGACATTAATCAGACATGGCCTAATAAAACAGGTCTTTCTAAATCATTAATGTCTCACAACCGTTCGCTACTTCCAGCTAATTGCTACATTTTTGGTTAATATTTCACGGTTTGCCCGAACCGTGACATCACATCCCATGCTTGACCTTACAGACCTGCTTTTATTATACCATATTCACATCGATACATTTACATACATGTAAATATGAGACAAAATACACTTATTAATTACATTACATTAAAACTGTTGGTGTTTCCGATATTGGCACTTTATGAGTAAGGTACATATGAATTAATTTTAGTGCACGGATGGCATTCTATGATAGATCTAGATAGATCTTCAAATTCTTATGAAATAAATATTAGTAGAGATCACTTATAACATGGGAATTGAAAGTAGATAAATTACCTAATTACATACAAGGATAAAACGTGTAGTAATGAGCTTACATTATGAATGGGAAGTTATAAAGATGATTAATTATTTATGTATATATAATTATGTGATTACATTATGTGTGCTTAAAAATAATTATTTAGAAAAACCTTCTGTCTGCCTTTAGTTCAAATTCAGTTGTTCTCTTGCATTATCAATAAACGCTTTTTATTCAAATTTCTTGCATCGCCAACTTCCGTTTTGAATATTTTTTAAATTTATTTTGAACTTCCTATAATTACAGTGTGCAGCGTAGCTCAGTTGTAATAAGTATAACTCTTTACTAAACGCGTAGTTGCAGTGCAGTTTTTGTAATAGAACAATTATTCCATTGTTGCATTATTAATGCAAATTTAACTTAATAAACTAAAATAATTGCAACTTTACGTTTGTATACAAGCGTTGCAGTGCTAGTGCAGTTTTAATGCAGTGATACCTACTGGCTGAATACAAAACGGTCACCATAATTACGAATACCATAGATTAATAAACACTACACGAATACCACAGAGTAACGAACAGTTACACAAAGTTTAAGAAGTCTAACATATAAAATTTCCTTAAAAATTAATTTGATTCAATTACACGTACAGTACAACGCACAGCCTACATAGCTAACTAACAAAATCAATGATTCAGTTTGACTAAAGACAAAGGTTGAGATTTTATATTCTAATCAAGTCGTTTTCTATTAAAATCATCCATTGACAAAACAATTCTAATATGTATAAAATTATATTTTAAGCCTTCACTGACTATTACTAGTAATTATTTATTTTTATCTTATTGCTTACGTAGTTTGTGCAAATGTTTATTTAAATCTACAGAAAACCAATATGTAATATTTTATTACATGTTAGATATATGTAACATAAGGAATGCTAAAATACGTTCCGAAAATCTGTTAGGAATCGAAGCAAAAAAAAATGGAATAAAAACATACATCTCTAAAATAATCACATTGTAATACCTATTTTTGTAAATCTTGGATCTGCTAAAAATTTTATTTAAAAAAATCTTCTCACTTTTAATTATATTATTGGAGTGTCAGAATGAAATACAACTTAATCAAAGTTATTGCCAGAATTATACCGATGTCTCAGCAGACACACCGTTTTTCTTGCATTCGTTCTTAGGAATGCTCCATGAGTCTTTGCGTTTCAGAAGTTCGCTCTGAAAATTAATCAGTATTATTTTAAAAGTGCTTTATTAGTTTAAGTTTTCTAAGAATATTGAAAACATGCAAACAGGCCATTTATCATGCAACAAAAACTACGAATATGAAATTACGATACAAAATTAGAATGAAAGAAAAAATGTTTTTAAAGATGTTTCAGGATTATCGGACCGCCATTTTGAAACGAGACGCCATTTTGTTGAGTTCATTGTGCTAGAGATATGTATATAAAGAATGTTATTTATTTTGTCATGTCGGATAATTTATGTAATATAAATGAAGTTTAATTAGTTGTTCAAATGCGGTACCTACCCATCGAAACATCTCATATGAAGTCGATACATGTTACCTTAGAATTGAAACTGTAAGCTGTATTGCAATAATTAAAATAAAAAATGCTCTCAAAGGCGTTGCATATGCGATATGCATGCTGGTCGGGTACCGTGTCATGCGGCCATGCCGACTCGTTGGTGCTACCGTGACTAGAATTTCGTATCATTGACGCACACCTTCATAGAGTCATCTTCCTCAATTTCATCCATCGTGGAGAGACGTCTCTCGACCTCCGATTGGACATTCTTTGACATTAGCTTCTTATGTTTGATTCTAAAATACAGAAATTATAAATTACGCCATCTTGTTTTATGTCTACGTTAACATTATACACTTAATACAGGCACTTTCTTAAATAAGTTAAATTCATGAATCTGGAGGAAAATTATGTCTATATGTTACATTTGCACGCTTAACCGCTATATCAAATACGATGAACTTCTGCATAAAGATAAAACTTGAAGAACTTAAAATAGAAGTATATTAATGAAGAAATATACTCACGACTTCTTTACTACTTTAGTTTTGTATTCCTTTCCATCGTCTAGTATTTTCGTAGTGTTGCTATTATTAACTTGCTTCCAAATTCCAGTTTTATTCATTTCTTCAGATATATTAATCGAGGCCAACGGTATATTCATTATGTTTCCGTTAATTAAAGGTATTTGTAGGTTTTCCTGGTATTCGGGCGGATTGCTCTTGGTGTTATCCTACAATTGAATAGCCTAAGAATTGTTTAAACACAACATATTCTGCCATATTACTTATTTGTACTGTGCGTTGTACTACATGAAAGTGAAATAATGTCTATAATCAGGGGTAGAGTAAAAAACCACGTGAACACAACATTGATTTTATTTGTGACAAATAAGTAGAAATAAGGAATCTGAGTATGAGGAAACTACGTACGACGAATGATAAAATCAAATCGCTTCGGAATAACTAGTTTCGATGACAAATTGTGAACAGTTTTGCATGCCATCCCACCTCGCCATCTCCGAGCTCACGGAGTTCATCTTGGTTTCGCTTCGTTATTTCGGGCATGATATCATCCAGAATCTTCATTTCTCGGCGAGTGAAGAAAAGATCAAGTGCCTTCCTGATACCGATCATCACAACCAACATAAGTGGGAATAGAATAGACGTTGATGAAAACGACTTAATCACCCATAGACAGACCAGGCAAGTTAACTGTATACCTGTAAAAATATGTACTCTGCGTATTGGTACCTGTGAACCAGAAAAAAAGATTTAGTGAAAAGAGTTACTATATGTCTTATATACACTGATAGGATCGTTTCGGGAAACGTTAAGTAATCATAAAAACACTTAAAGTATGTTTGTTAAAGCTTTTGATAAGTTTAAGCTTACCTGCCGCAGGAACATGTGATCAGGTTGATATTTCTGTGGCATGAACATTATCAGAATTCTATCAAAGAATTGAAGTCCTTTCAGAGATGCGACGCCCATGTAAAGAAAAACTCCAAACAGTACAGGCATTGGAATGTGTCTCAGAACCGGCGTCAGCAATACAGAACATCCTATTGTTATGAAGATCAGTATGTGAGTAACTCTTTGTTCTCTAACTCCTAAAAATTGTGGTTTCTCTCCGGGAGCCGCACATTCTGACTCAACTTTTAAAGAATTGACGTGATTAATGCTTAACACTGTAGCTGCTACAAACCATGGCAGACCCATTATTGAACAGATTTGTATTAAAATGGCCAATACAAATAGGTCTAGATGATATCCGCATCCTTTTTTCAACTTATTTTCTTTGCGATTGACTATCACTGCGGTAATCTGTTGGTCCATGAATATTAAAATGGTCCCCAATAGTGCTGGTAGAATTGCTACTAGAGCTGACCATATAGGGTTACCATTAAAGGGAGTAATCACCCATTCTCTAGTTGGTAATGTGGGCTTGAATTCTGAGGGTACTTCCAATTTCGGAGTCTTTACACCGACTTTATAATCCAAAAATGACATGGATAGTATCGCAATAATTACTGAGAAGTCGCTTATTACTTGCCGAATCTGAAAATATTAATAAAAATGTAGATACATTATATAATATCATATCCTGAAAATAGGTGTAAATTAATAAAGTACCTTTGAGGGAAAAAATAGAGAATTCTTAAAGTCTTTAAGAATTATAGAAATTGCAAATGTTCCGAGAAATAATATAATGGACATCAAAAATACGTCGGGCACGTAGACTTTTGTATCGCAGCCTCCACCTGCTAATGTACCGTTATAAAACTGAAAAGAATTGCCATTGTGTATTATCTACTTTACGGTTTCGTCATTTAGTAAATACTTTCATAGTGACACAATTTTCGGCCATAAAGATAATTACTTACTTTACAAGACTCTTTGTCAACGGACGTCCAATTAAATTGCTCCGACACTCTTGAGTAATTGCTTGGCAAACAGTAACACTCGTAATTGAGAATTTCATCAGGGCGTGTCTTTAGAGGATATTTTTTCCCGATTGAAATAACATTCTCCACCGCCTAAAAATTGTGAGATTATTTATAAAATGTGAATAACAATGACCAGAAACTTTTTATTTATATACCAACCTTGTATATAAAAATAAATGCTATTAAAGTAGCGAAATTCTCTTCGGTAAATCTTGTTATGTAGCAAACTAACGCACTAGCGTCAATTGCTACAAGGACGATTAAGATTACGGCTGTCCAGGTGCCGATACAAAATCTAAAAGACATGTAATTCCACCCAACTTGTTTACAAAATTCGAATACAATCGTTTCAAATACCAACACAGGGCCTGTAGAGCCCAGTATCGTTAAGGGTTGTCCTGAAAAAAATCCATACCCCATACCACAAACGAATCCACTAACTAAGGACTCCATTGCTGCCATATTTTTACCAGTCGCTTCTCCTAATAACCCTCCAAACGTGATAATGGGTGATAGACATGCAAAATACAGAAAAATCCAAGACGCTATACACTGTAAGGCGAGAGCGTCTTTAAAATCTGACCAATACCAGGGCATTTTTCTCTTAAGATCATTTATTAAACCACCAAATAGTTTTCCGCTTCTGGATAGTCCTGATTCTTCGCGTTGCCTTTGTTCTTCCTCTTCTTCGTCAGGCTCTTCTTTTATATTATTATCGTTTGGACGTTTGCGTGGATCTTGTGATGGAATAGCAGCTGGTGGTTCAATTCTTATAGCTGGATCCCATTCGCCCGGTGGCAGTACAGTCACGGCATCTAAGAACTCGTCTATTCCCGCTAATAAATGATCGCGTTTCTTTGCACGGTATGCTACTTCGTGAAAGATTTCATCTGACATGAGCGTCGCCATTGCTCTACCGATTTCATGAAAACTTGAGTTGCTGTTAGGTGGGCCAAGTAAAACGAACATAAAACGAGTCGGTACTGGCACTTCGGTTAAGTCTCCCATTAAAGTGCCTGTTTTGAGTCTAACAAAGGCAGATAGCGTTTTTTCCAAAAAGTCAACTTCACCGACAAGTATGTTAGAAGCTTCTGCTCCTGGTGGGATCTTGCGCATAAAATGAGTGTTACTCTTATGGTTTACATCACCGTTCATTGTGATATCATTGGGGCCGTGATGTTGCATTGATGCACTGCTGGGACTTTTAATCATGCCCTCTTCGTGAGGTGCACCTGAAAAAACAACTTATCAATAACTGTTTGTCTATGGAAATAATAAACATGCATAGAAAGTGTAAAATACATATAAAAATATTTTAAATAGATAAGCGTGTTTAATAAAATGTGTTTAATATACATAAAGTTTATTAATGTATGATTAATGTGCTTAAGTGTACCCTAAGTTCAATATCTAGCGTCCTAAGTAATATAAAAGTCGGAAATCGATTCTCCCTTCCAAAGCATGAGCGAAGCTTAAATATTAAGGCGAGTAAACATCAAATTCACCGTTGCTATGAAATTGAGCGTTTAGCTAAGACAACATGAATTGAAAAAATATAAAACATTTAAAAAGAGAGATCAGTTTTTGACAATAAAATAGAAAAAACAAACATCAATAATAACTTTAGCGGTTACCCGCAAGTGGGATGCCTAGGAAACGACCAACATCTCCTTTGTGAGACTGTCCACTGCCTGTACTGCTCTCTTCCACTGGAATATAATGCCAATTGATCACAAAGGATATTCTTATTGATAGGAAGAGTGTCTAAGAGCAACTATATTACAATAAAACATTTTGTGTTATGTACAGCTTATAAAACTAGCCAAGTGCACCACAGGTAACAGCGTGCCTAGTGAGTTTGTTTGCGCATTGATTCACTCTGTGCTGACCTGGAACAGCTAGATAAGACCCTCGTGTATCACTCGCATGAAGAAGGGCTGTGTGAGGAGTTGTTGCAGGTCCTCGACAGCTTTTAGAGTTGCTTCGAGGATCCTTATCCTGTAAATCTGTTAGGATATCGCCAGATATCCATATTCATAAACAATAATAATACTATAATTAATGAATGATTTCGTATACTCACTCTTACAAGAGGAATGATTTCTCCCGATGTCAGCTAATGACCGAATTAAAGGAAGCCTGGACATGTTGTTATGGTTTCGTTTCTCGTGCTGATGTCTGTGTCGCCGCAAAAGAGCATCTTTTACTTTATCTCTATTGTCATATCCCAAAAATCCATCCATCACCATATTATCTAATACGTTTTCGGCTACTTGTTCTAGAGAATTGGCTTCCATATCAAGGATTACTGATCCGTTTAAGATGAGACTACGAAGTTCGAATAGCGAATGAAGAGACAATGTAGCGACGTGTGGTTTCGACCACCTGTTCCCACCTTCTTCGACGTCCTCCTCAAATTTAATCCACCGCGCTGTTTCTTTCCATTCAAGTTCATCCCCGTCTTTAACCAGTTCCTCCATTTCTGAGAAGAGTGGATGGGACACCATTGTTGAGTCGTCTACATCTTCGCCGAGTATAAACTGTACTCTTTGAGCTGGTGGTGTCACTGAAACATTGGACATTGTTACAATGTAACTTTTCAAGATGACCTATTATATAAAAATATAAATATATAAGCTTCTAAAGAAAAGGTTAGAAACGTGTTAAATGAATTGGTTTTGATGGGATATGACCTATATGAATTCCTAGACAGCTTTTGGAAATATGTACATGCATAGAGATGATGAGTTTTATCGTTAACATGTAAATCATGCTTGGATTATGACGTAATGATCAGAAAACCGAAAGCAAATCGGATGGGACGATTTATCTTACGTGTTTCTCCGTCGTCCGTTACACTGAGTCTTCTAACCCTGGCCATTATTGCTGAGCCTATGAATTGAATTTGTAAAAGCTAATAGGCTACATTAAAATGTCTTATAACATTAAAATCTTTATTAATTGGTTTTTGTCACGACATCGAGTTCTTTCTCGTATTCTAAATCAATCTGAATCACGTGTTATATTCCGTTATAGTCTATTTTGGTTAAATACGTAAATAGCCATAAAAAACCTGTTAATAAAGGGACTTAATACATAATATAATTATATATTTTTAATATTGTCGGAGCAATTTAGTAATAAATTTAATATTGAGTATGTAACTTAGATAACTTAAAACCATTAAATAATATCTTAAACCTTTTTAGAATTTTTATCCAGTACTATACAGGATGTTTGGGGACTGCTCCCGAAAACGAAGACGAGTGATAGTACTAATGACACCTTCGATGAAGGGACAGAAAAAATTCGATCCTGACTAAAAAAAGACATATTTTAAGCACTTTTTAATTCGTATTATTTATACTCCATCTTGTAAGTACAGCTAAATGAAACGATAGTTTCATAAAAATTACATTACTTTACTAAAAAAAAAGAACCAGCAATGAAGCATGATAACAACAACCACTGGACTAACATGATGGAGCGAAATAAAGCTAATAAAACGTTTTAATAATATGATTTTTTTTAGTCAGGATCGAATTTTATTTCATGCCTTCATCAAAGGTGTCATTAGTACTATCACCTGTCTTCGTTTTCGGGAGCAGTCCCCAAACAACCTGTATAGTGGTGATAAAACAAAGTATACATATTAATTCTCCCACAAATCGTGTCAGATTCGGAAAAAGCCGTTAAGCTTTTCCAGGAAGAAAAGCACATTTTCTGTAAGTAATTCCGTTTCCCAACCCTATGGACAAAATCCCTGTGAGCCTTGATTTGTAGCTATTATGCAAATCGGTTCATTAGCCTGCTACGTTGTGATAATAACGCTATATGGGCATAATATAACACATGAATTCAAACCTCAAACCTTTAATGCCGGTTGCCACAACACCATTTAATCTGTTTGTATAATTTATGCGTTGTCTAACACATGGCTAAATACAGTAGCGATTATGTAATTTATATTATATATTCCTTTAAAACATACTGACGTATCAGCAAGAGAAGGAAAATACACTAATCTAGGACTATGTATAAGTACATAGTGTTTGGGGACTGCTCCCGAAAACGAAGACATGTGATAATACTAATAACACCTTTGATGAAGGGACGGAATAAAATTAAAAGATATTTATCCCTTCTTATCTATAAATTAGCGAATGCTCATAGTAAAATAGATATGGCGATAATATTCCATTAATTAATTTTCACTTTTAAAACGTTGTCTAAATTATCACTTGTCTAAATTATCTACAGTATACAGAAGTATGTAATGTACTATATAAGATCAAAGAATCAGATGGGTACATAAAATGAAGTTTTCTTACTACCTCAAGACGGTTTTCAGACGTGGCATTAATAAATCTGTTTACTGGGGTAAAACAAGATATTTTACTGAACCCCTAACGCAGCCCGGGTCCCTTAGGCAAGGGTCGTTTCAATGAAAGAACGAGATAACTTTATAGCAAAAAACTGTGGGGTTTTTAAAGGTATCGGAATGTATTCGTCGCAATTTCGATCGATATTATCGTATCGATATCGTATAGATCGTATTTGTTGGCATAAGTATTTTCTCTTTTATAGAATTTTTTTTTAATTTAGTTAATCTTAAAGTTAATTTAAAGTCCAATAAATATAAATGAAATTCAAGCGTTGATTTTTTAGTAAAAATTCATATCAATACACGAATTATAACAAAAACTCAGTTTATACTATTTTTGTTTCTGCATTTGTTCCGGCTGATATACGAAGCACCTGAACCGATTTTAACGAACCTGTCATTGAAAGGTAGGTAATATAACTTAGGCTAGTTTTAATTCATCATCTTTATAATCACGATTACCGTCATCACGAGTACTTAAAACGAACGCAAGTGGAACCGCGGGACGATACTATACACTGAAGTCCTACGCAGTTTTATGATTCCATTTTCAAATTAGTTCAATAATACTCGTAAGCACATAAGTATAAATTTTCATTATGACAATTAAAAGCAAGCTGAAATTAACTTCTGAGATTTCATAACATTGTTTATTTAAGTGAGGTTACATGTGCAACTAATTAAAGCGGAATAAATAGAGTTTTCTACAAAGTAATTATTACGTTCCACGCGAATGCCGCGCTAGGTTGTGAATAATTCCCTAACAATAATAGCGTTAAATAATATATATCTATGCCAATGTTATAAAGCTGAAGAGTTTGTTTGTTTGAACGCGCTTATCTCAGGAACCGCTGGTCCGATTTGAAAAAATCTTTCAGTGTTGGATAGTACATTTATGGAGGAAAGCTATAGGCTATAATATATTTTCAAATAAATGGGAATCTTACTAAAAGTCCAATAATGTTACCCTAGGTGTAAAATTCGAAATGAACACGAGCGAAGTCGCTGGCAGAAGCTAGTTAACAAGTATTTTTTATCGAAATAATTGTATAATTGTATATCGAATGTTTTAGCTACATTAATAGAATGTGTATGTATAAGATTTCTGCTAATTTCTTATATACATAAATATGTATGTCTGAGAGAAAATATATTACAAACCGGATAACTTATTTGCCGGACATCGGATTTGAATGAAACAAAGACTAACGTCCTTTGAAACGTTTAATCCACTGACGAAAACTGCTTTAAAAATCATTGAGTATTTCCGGAGATTAACGTTGGTCTACCTCTTCACCCCAAAGGTCAAGTTCCAGCGCCCACAATCGTTTTTGTATCCATTTATTTAACGTCTGTACGTTACACAGTTTTTTTGATTTATTTTATATAGATACAAGTATTGTAAAATCAATTCTTAGACTGCTGGAAAGTATTTAATTAAATGTTATACGAGCAAAAATTTAATTTGAAATATAATAATGAAACCATAGATTCTCTCTCGTATTTCGACTGCAGTATACAACGCATTAGTATGAATATCGAATTGAACGCGTATCAAAATCGTATTTTCGTTATTTAACGCTTTGGCGCTCATATTATATACGATATAATTTATGCAAATTGAACTGATACGATTTTTATTCACGTAAAACGTTAGCTTCTATCTAATACCTTTATACAGATACAAAAGATATCTAATTAAGCTAATCGGACAAACGCAGGAAAAGCTGTTAAGTTTATCCGTGATCAAAATTTTCACGTACCAAAAAATAAAATTGAAATGTCTCTATTAACATAATGGATTTTCCGAGTCTAATCTGGTCTGATTAATTTCCAAAATGGCTGGTTATTTTTTATGTATATTAATTAAAATAAATAAAATTTATCCTTATCTATTTGCCAGGGAAAGTCCGGTTAAAATCGGTCTAGCCGTTACAGATTACAAAACGACAATCCAATATTTTACAGGCTGTTTGGGGACTGCTCCCGAAAACGAAGACAGGTGATAGTACTAATGACACCTTTGATTAAGGCACGGAATAAAATTCCATCCTGACTAATTATAATCATATTTTTAAAACGTTTTATTAGCATTATTTCGTTCCATCATGGTAGTCGAGCCGTTTTTGTTATCATGCTTCATTGCTGGTTCTTTTTTTAGTAAAGTAATGTATTTTTTATGAAACTATCGCTTCATTTAGCTGTACTTACAAGATGGACCGTAAATAATGCTAATAAAAAGTGTTAACAATATGTCTTTTTTTAGTCAGAATCGCTTTTTTTGCGTCCCTTCATCAAAGGTGTCATTAGTACTATCATCTGTCTTCGTTTTCGAGAGCTGTCCCCAAACATCCTGTATATCTGTACAGACAATTTTGAATAATGGGTATATGCATTAGAATAAAAGTTGTACATATATAGAAAATCTTGAACATTACTATTCCCATATTGATGAAGCGGGCTTTTATCAGATACCGACAAACGAGCACTGTACAACGTGATATCTCAGCCTCAAGAGATCATTGATCATGAATAATAGATGAGATCTCAACTTATTTTACTTAAAGCATTCGGATATTTCGGAAATTTTAGATAAACGGACTTGGACGGAATTTCAATGTTCAGTATCCGTTCAATAGTCAAAGTAGCAAAAAAAAATATAAAGAGAAAATTATGTTGAATACTTTATTAAGTATAGTTTTGTTAAGATTACGAGCGGTCCCGACAGACGTTCTGTACACACAACTTTAATTAGAAAATTTTGAACCTTTTTTTAAGTAAGCTGAAACTATCTGGACCGTGTTTTTGGAAATTATTATTAAAAAGTTATTACAATATTGAATATTACTTGATATTGGGATGGTATCGGATCTAATGTAAAACATACCAAGATCAAAAAATACATACAAAAAAAAGTCATTTTCCAGTGAACCAAAGATGAATCTAAATCATTCTCGAATCCTCTTAAACACGCACAAAAAATTCATATAAAAACCAGCCGTTTAAGGGAAGTTTAGTGACAAACACACGGACATAAAATATATATAAAGATATGAGGCTATATTTTTTTACTAGATGAGTCCTCAGCCACATGTCGTCACATAAAATACTGTTAATATCGATCATCCGGAAATTCATAGACTAATATTGAAACGCGCTTAACATATCACAACGTTTCCGTCTAAGAACACTTGTTACCCAAATAGACGATAGTGTCATTGTTAATCAATAAAATAGTTTAGAAAAAATAATATTGCACGATTAAAAAAAAGTGACAAAAACAATTTGTAGAAATAAGCGTTTAGAGATTTAGAAATTTTTAATATCGTATTCGATATTTTGAGAAAAATATAATATCTGCAACAATGCAGGTTTTTGACACAATGAAACGCCGGTAATCCAGCAGCCTTTGTACACAGAATTATTATTGTATACATATCTATTTATTGCCAATCTTCGCTAATGTAGATAATATCTGAGCAGGTTACAATTTGTACAATTTGCATAGAATCCTATCGTTGGACAAACATATTAAAAAAAAATTCCGGGCTATACTATCTTAAGTAGTCTATAATCTCAAACATTTGATAGCACAACGCTGCCCTGCAAAACGTTTGTCGAATTACCGCGGGTGCTCTGTATAATATAAATATTTTGGTATTTTCCACTCGTTTTATTAAATAAATATCAATAATCGTCAGTACATCTTAATTTTTCTAAATATTATATTACAAAACCTACGAAAAAATTTTGAGTTGGAACTCTTTCCCCGTACGATATTTAGTTATCACTTTGCTAAAGAAAAAAATTACTTACTGGGTTTCTCTGGATCTTTTTCAGTGCGATGATGATGTTTGTGTTTTCGATGTGAATGTCGTCTTGTCGGTATGTGCACGCCCACAAACACCGTGTGTGCCCGGTGACCTGGAGATATCATACGTCATTAGTTTTACAACACTGCAGGTTTAAACACAACGTGTGTTCAAGCATCTAGTCTGATCATATTAGGCACAATACGTTACATAGGGCTTATGTATTATGAAGCTCTTATGTACAAAGTAATTTCATATATGTACTACGAGCTATCCGGCAGTTTCCTTTAGGTTACTTTAGGTACGTTTAGAAATAAATATTGCCGGAGTTACTTTTTATAACATTAGCCACTTGCCTGTGAACGTAACGTCAAAAGAAGACAGTCAAATATTATACGAAGATTTTTTTATATAAACATAAAAAAATTTGTTATTTAGATATTAAAATTAGACTTCTAGTTCATTTATATAGAAACGAAGTTTAATTTCGATACGTTAGTTAGTGGCTAAGGTAGGCTTCTAAGATTGTTTTTGTTTTTGTGTTATTAGTGATGCTAATAAAGTCGTGTAGAAAATAAAAAATCACTACCTGAACTTTGAACCTATTAATGGATAATTTTTGTTTGATTCCAACTATAATAATTACAAAAAATATCGTGTCTAGATTTATTTCATTTGGACTCGAGAAACAAATAATCTATTGTAGTAACGACGTTTATCCCCGGAAACGGCATAGCCCACTCCCTTATTTTTCCCTTTATAGCCGACTCCAATAATCGATTTAACACTATAAATAGAACACAAAGATGGCCAAATCTTTGTTTTTAATGTTTGATAAAAGTACAATAAGGAAAATAGAACGGCCTTTTCTAAAATAAATCCTCGAGTCTATAGACAATTCTTCTTTCCAAATTTGAACTGTTTTGTATTTTATAACGCTTTTACAGGTGGAAATTTATTTTAGTAAGTCATTTCACGGAAGCGTGTCCTTATAGCTTCGTTACTTCCATGACAACCATTTTATTTCTTCACAAATTGCTTGAATATTTAAAAGCTATGTCAGTAAAGACTTTAACGCTTACGAAATTTGTGACTAAAATCATTACATTCATTAAAATTCGTGTAACGGCTCTTTTTATCTCGAGATATATTTTTTAATCGTTTACTTTATAGGAATAAATTTTAAATATTTTTGGCATAGACAATATTCTTCTGAGGTGAAAAATCATCCGAATTACCCTATACTAACCTCCGTATACTATAAAGCTATTTTTCAATTTAAAATTTACACTTCAACGTTTATTAACCTTTTTATAGATATTGCTTGATAAAAGTCTGTACTGAATCCGAATATAAAACACCTCTTTTTGTTTTTAATTAAAATGTGGCTGAGATAGACACAAAACTCAAATACCAACACTGCACTCAAACTCAAACTTTATTTTTTATGTGATGTACATCATCACTTGCAAAAGACAAACATATAAACTAAGTATATATATACTTGCATACTCAATAAATAAATTAAACCGGCAGATGAATATCATAAAATAAAAACTGTTGTAAGATGGCTAAAGTCTTCTTAACCAAGATCTCCTAGATCTTCCGGTCTTGGAGGTGTTAATGAGCGACTGAAATAGTTCACCTGTAATAATCTGATATATATATTATTCTCGTGTCACGGGTTGCGTAATCGAACTCCTCCGAAACGGTTCGACCGAACCTTATGAAAATTTATATAGTTATTCAGTAGGCCTGAGAATCCGACAACATCTATTTTTCATCCCCCT
>JAOSYY010000010.1:9607481-9624528 GCA_025727935.1 Hebomoia glaucippe
CTCAAGTGAAACTTTTAATTATCCAAGAGAGTCGTGAACTTAAGAAAATATTTGTTATTTTGACACATTCACACAGTCTTTATCTTTGTACAAACATTGAGTTTGCTCGTGAAAGGTATTCACGATTTTTTCCTGAGGATCTCATCTGTTATATTTGATTTCCTACCAAAGTGACAAGTGTAAAGGACTTTACGCACGGCCGGACAAATACACTTTGCTTTGTTTTTAGTTGTGTCAATATCGCCTCGGTTAAGGGAATGTATTCTCATAGCTTCGTTTAACTGTTTATGAGGTCAGGTGACCTTATATGGGATTAAAATCTTATTTAAACTTAATTACAGTTCAATTTTATGATTTTATTATAATCAAGCACAAGGATTGCACCAAATACTTCTGTCGGTCACAAGTTTCTTCACTGTCCAATTTTACATTTAATTAAAAAATATTTTACGATTTCCCTGAAAACATCCTTTAAATAGCCACATAGATAAATGAACATCTCAAGCATATCATAGTTTCTAAAACCCTCCACAAATTCTCGGAGGAAATAATTTCCGACGAACCCGTCCATATTTACATACACTTGACTACAAAGAAAGGTAAACATAATAGGGCATAGAGATATCCGTACCGAGACTACATTTTTGTGAGACAAACCTTCATTATATAATACTTAATATATACAAACAGAGCTTAGATATGTAACGGGTAATGTGCATTGCGTGTTTTGTGATAGTATAAAAGGTGACAGCGTGGGTGGCGAGCAATGAACGTTGGATTCAATTTGAAAGCGATGTTTTGCATTTGTACATATACCGGGGCTTGCTCTGGACAGAGTCAATAGGTTGAGATGTGGATCGTCCCCGGTGTTTGCCCGCTTGGTCCTTGAGGATTAATGCGCGACGCAAATATTTATCTAAACGTCTGCGGATTGACAGTTCGGTCGTCAATTGTTTGTTGTCTTTACCTTCCCAAATGAGCATTTCATTTTGAGTTGCACCCATTGCCTTAAGTGGCATTTTGTTGGGTGTTTTTTTAGCTTCTTTACGGATCGGATAGAACAGTTTTTTGCATTGTTTTAAATGATAACGGATTGTAACATAATCTACTGTACCTACCTGGTTGTCGCAGATAATTTTTTAGACTTCAGTACGGACTTTTGAATTTAACAATTTTGTCTTTGTAGATACACAAAGATTTTTATTTGCATAACAAAATAGGTAATTAGTATAGATATATAGTTCGAGGAGCAAGTATATAATTTATCCAAAGGCTGTTTTCGTGACAGAAACAGGACCTTAATTATGAATCGCTTTTTTTAAAACTACCTACAAGTGTTGAAAGTATTCAGTAATGTTTACTTTATCTCTATTAGTGATAAAATAATTTTAACATTTAAATATATGATTAATAACTATATATTTTGATTTTAGGGGCATAGCAAAAGCGGGCGAACCTAACAACCTGTCACCACTATCACCTGGAGTCCTTTATATGGATCCAGCTGTTCACGCAACTTTAAGGCGGAAACAGCGTCGACTAGCGAGAGAAAACCCCGGAGTCTTAGCGGCGGTTGCCAAAGGAGCCAATATGGCCGTCACAGAATGCCAACACCAATTCAAATACAGAAGATGGAACTGTTCAACGAGAAACTTTCTCAGAGGAAAGAATTTATTTGGCAAAATCGTAGATAGAGGTCAGTAAAATTTCATTCAAACAGTATTTATCATTAAAATCCATATAACGTAAAAATATTTGTAAACTTAAAAGAGAATAAAAACAGAAATGTATCATGTAAAAATTTTTTACCAACAATATCTTATACGCGATATATTTACTTTATATTCAAATAATACGTAATAAAACAGTAAAGATTTTAACAGATGATTAAGCAAAGATGATATCATTTAAATAACAACACTAAAAATGTACTCAAGTAGAAGTCGACAAAACATCAGTCGACAATATTTTAAACGATTATGTATTCACAATAATGCCCCTTTACCTACCTACTGCAGAGAAGACTGCTTTAATAAACGTAAAATTTAAGTTACATAAATTGTTTATTATGGACTTAATTAAGTATAAATTCTGATAAAGACTGACAAGTTAATGTCTGGACCCCGATTATCCTCTGCCAATATTAAATAAAAACACAACAAAGAAACATAAATAGCGAATATAAGAACACGCGTCATTCGTTTGTCTCAATTTTGTCTCCGCAAAGAGAACAAAACATTTTCAAATAACATAAGAAGATAAGCCGTAAATATCCGTTCAGATTTTAAATGACAAGAGATGTTCAAGTGAAGTAATCTCTTAAAAAACACCATCGAAAAATTTTCTTTCAACGGCGAATTTGTTAAAAAACGTTTACAAAAAGACTTGTCTCCGAGCTAATCCCGGTTACAAAGAGTGGCTACAAATTAAGTGATATCTTTAGTTGCCAACCCTTTTAAAAGATTTTATCGTCATTCACCAGGAGGGTAGCGCGTCGGGGGCACATATAAAGACTCATCAAGATAAAACATCCCGGATCAATTACATGACCGACTGACGTCCCAAATCCCGTTTTCCGATATCTCTTTTTATTGTGCCTTCGAATTCATTCGAATATTTAACTATGAACAGTTTCTTAAAATCACCTCTACAAAGTGATTTCCCGTGTACAATGGACATATTTCTGTGTCTGCTACATTACTCTTTTTCTAAAGGCAATGCGGATACAAGTGAGGCGATTTATGAAGTAGATTTGCGAACTTAATTGATATATAATTTATATCATTCAATTTCTTTGAATAGCTGAGATTTTATCGAAAGATACGAATCAGCAAATATATCCATTACCATAAAAATACCGGTTACAGGTCTAATACACTTTGAAATACGAAATATACAATTTACTAGTGAAAGTCACATAATACACGTCTTATTTTTTATATGGATGATGTTGTAATGGGTCCGTAATAATAAAGAGGCGAGATTAAATTCATAAAAGGTGCACTTACGAAAATTAAAATGTTAACAGCGGAAACTTGTTTTGTTAAAACATTCACATTACCTCCTTATTTTTGAACGCGTAAGGGCTATAATGGTGCGCGATTAATATGAGTGAATGCAAGAGGTTATTTTGTAGCTTGAATCAGTACTGGCCTATCTCCGGTGTCCGATTTCGATGCTTTGTACGCGATACGCCTTATTATAAGCCTGTGAACTGTGAACATCTGGTCTCTCCAAGCATTATTAGCAAAAAATTCGCTAGTATTGTAAGTCAAATCTGCCTCGAACTTTTTTGTCCTACGTATCTAATGTTATTTAAAGTCAAAACAAACAAGTTGAATGAACGTAACGTTTTAGAAATGGATCGGAAATGCATCTGTATTAATATAAAAAAAGCATTCAGACGGTACGAAGTTCAGGCCGCATTAAGAGGTTATCTTTGAAATTAAGAGCATTCGCTCTCGTATCTTGGCCTAATTCGTTCTCATTTCGAATTCGAACCGATATCGGGATAGTCTAAGGAAGCCGGGAGCTTCGGTTATCGACCCTTTTACTTCTCCCGTTAATGAAACGCGCAAACGCTCTCTGGAAATTATATTGTTTCTATTAACTTGCACTTTGAACGCGGTCCAACCGTCGGGACAGTATCTGTTCCAAATTTAAAAGCTTTCATATTCAGAGATAATTATTACTCGAATTATTTATGACAGAAGACGGATGATTGAATCCTTTTTCACGTAGATTTAATTAAAATAAGTTGCATTTGAGATTATTTTGACTCGATAACTGAGTGGCCACTAGGTCATTCCAAACATAAACTGTAGACATAACGACAGAATATTCCAAACGTTCATTAAAAAGATAATTGGTAACAAATAGCAATTAGATTTATATGTTTACATAACATTAATATTTTATCGATTGAAAAAAACGAGTCGAGTCGATCGCCGGAGGCGCGCGTAGACCTGTTAGTGCGTGAACGTACAGGTAAATCAAAAAGAATCATTTCGGACCCAAAGCGATTAGCCCCGTCTTATTTATGTAAGTAGAATAATGTAAATTGCTGAGACAGAACCAATTAAGGCGATAAAATTCATTAATACGAGACCAGCAATTACTCAGTTAGATAGTCTTTTTTTATTAGCCCAACCAACAGACGGAGTACACGAATTAAATTATTATACCTCTGCCAATCATAAATCGAAACGCCTAGAGCATTTAAATATATCTTATATATTTTAAATTTCAAACGGACTTGACCAAAGATAAGAACAATTTTTCTAAATTAAAACCAGATAAAGCGGGAGTCTGCGGACCACCGACATGATAATTTAATTCTGTAAAAAGAACAAGACGCGATACGAAATTTATGTTATATGCGTGTGCATTTAGAGCATATTATTTTATTAAGTGCAGCCAGGGCGGGCGCGGGCCGGCAACATCGACGGCCGCAAATATCTCGCGATAAACATTTTAATACATTGCAATTACATTCATTTAAGTAATATGCATAAAAACGGTCCGTACGCGGCGGGAGATCGTCACAACGCTACTCGTTAAACAATCGTAAATATGCCTTTTTTACGTCGCAAAAGTCCATCCGATTTCTGAATAGGATCGCCCTGTTATAATTACAGTTGGGACTAACAAAGCCCTCGCAGTTGGAACACGAAAGATTACTAATATACATGTCGACACGCCATTGATGAGGTGACGCGATATCTTCATTTCATTGTGGTGGAAACCTCAAGGATCGTATTAACACAAATGATGACAACGGTACAATAGCCGAGCTTTTATACGACGGGTCATTGTTGACCCGAGAATAGAAAAATATATGGCTCTGGGACCCCGCTGTGTCGCCTCCCGCGGTTCAGTTCAGCGATGCGACCGTAATCGCACACGCTCCACGGAAGCCCCGTTTACACCTATCGATGTTCCTATTAACAGGTAACTCGGCCAATAAAACGACCTTCTCTAAATATTTCCCGTTTTGAAGGTTTCGTATGTACGTCTCGAGTCGAAGAATCCATCGCCGTGGGCGGATAAAAAGTAAAAAAGCATCTTAAACGAAAATAAAACGGATATAAAATTCCCTCGACGAAATATTTAATGCTCAATTAGATAAGCGTTTTGGGTTTCGTATTGTTTTCGATATTAAGATCAGCTTAATGTTAAGTCCATACGTAAAGTTGATCCAAAAAAAAATTGAATTATATCAAAAAAACAATTGCAGAAAACGATTCCCTTTTTTATGACGGACAGCTCCTTTAAATCAAATTATTTTCGGTGCTTTTTTCTGTAGTTTGAAAACAAATGTCTTTGTTAAGTGCGTGAATGGCCAGAAGTGGAAATGGTAGCGAGAGGTAGCTTTGTGCTTTGTACTAGTCACAATGAGTGATATATTACCGACACGAAGTTTTGAATTGTCGCAGTCCAACCTACGGTGGGCTGTTGTGAAGAAATAATCACCCTCTGATAGCAGAACGAAAATGAATTATTACGTTTTATTACCCTATTGGGACTAACCTAAAATTACTGTTATACATTGAAGCTTTAGTAACATTTAAAACGATTCCATGCATAAAAGAACAAATAATATCGGAGATAATTTAAGCTACTTAAAACAAAAACCTAATAATATAGTAGCTTATAATGCAATAAAATAGTGGCATAAGGTGCTCGTAAAAGAAAAAAAGACACAAATGAATGACTTCATTGCCCTTCTGATACAACGATTTCTAAACGGGCAAAACATCGTAATATAAAACGCGGTGATTTATGGTTGTTTTGAGTAATTACGGCTCATCAAATTTGAATAATGCCACTCGCAATAAATAATAAAGTACGCGAGCCGCGACGCGCAAAACAGTCATAAGTCAATCCTTCAAATTAATCTTTTCAAGAAACACTTCGGCGTGATCGCTCAATGCGCTGGTATATATTTAATTAGTACATTAGTTTCGTATTATTCAAACGTTTGTTTTGTTACACCAGGTGTTCATCAAGACGTCAACAGTAATTAAGTTTTATTTAACGCTCGCGCTCGGTTGGATTTACGATTTTTTGACTTTTATAAATCGTGAACGGCCCGCATTAACTGTCAATCCGGGAGGACGCATTATCGTCCTGCGCTTGCGCTGTAAACCGCCTTCGCGTTCATTTATTATCTGCACAGATAATCAACCGACAGCACTTTATTATCAGTTATAATAATAATTTACTTTTATAGATTCACATTATTCATGTCGGTTCTTATTTGACTTTGCCTCGATCTGGCTAGATTGTCTTAATAAAATTAATACGTATTACATTGAGAATGAAATACTTTATTTGAATTAGCAGAATCGCACGGTGTCATATTGTTGTTAGGACACTTAATTAAGACTATTGAATTTATGTACGTTTATTTAATGCCATGACTAATGCCTCCGCTCGAAGCGGAGCCTTCTTGCATCTGTCATAATTTTTCGACGTCGCGATTTATTCGCAATGCGACAATCGCCTTTTGTTATCCTCCGATATCGATGTTGGACGCCGGGGAAATAAATTATTGTATTATTTATAGTTTTATAAATATTTCGCTTCTTATTAGTGTAACAGTGAGTAGCTTCGAGCGGGTTAGGAGTGATCGGTGAATCATCTAACATAATTATGCAGTCCGGTTTTTTTAATGTGCCGTTACCGTGTAGATAAGTAAAAGTAGCGAATAAAAATCTCAGCGGGTGGACAGATGGGGAGCCAGATGTGTGGAGTGTTGTGAAGACATGTAGGGCCCAGCACGTGGTGGGGCCCACCTGGCAAGGCGCCCCGTTGTTAGACCTCCGACACTGACTCATACAGAACATCCGTGTGTTCACCACTTGGACATTTAATTATAATTGTTCGTAATCATTTTATCTAATGACACATGAATATTATTTAATTCGATTTATACGCACTTTCTTGCTTAATTATTAAACAAACTCACTGTATTAGTATAATATTAAAAATGTGACAGTGCTTACATTCCGTTGTCGCACCTGCATTGCTCAACCAATTCTGATAAAACTTTGTTTATTGACAAACAGAAATCTAAAGAAATTTCTTCTCGTCTAACAATCGCGATTTTTCCATATTTTTAAGGTATAATATAGCCAGTACTGAAATACAGGATTGAAACAGATTTTTTGTTTTTCAAAATTATTATTTCGCAATACATTTGTAACAGTTTATTAATAAAAATCTAAGCAGACCAGTTGACCTATTCCTTTTTCTAGCTCGCTTAGATTACTTTTATTGCAGACATCGATTACAAAACGAGTATTTACGAGTGTTTTTTGCTAACATTAATAACAGCCACCTACACAGTAGTTCTACTTGCAACTGTATTTGAATCATTACTGAAGATGAATGTTACATTAACGTCCCGCTATTGAATAATGGCGAAATTGACATTAAAATTCCAACTCGAACGTCCCAAGTAATTGCTGAATAAAATGCTTTTCTGTAACATCCAAAACGGAAACAAAAAACGAAGCCAAGACTGAGTCCTGTTCAGGCCCGGTGTAATTTATATTCTTGTACGATGACAACTTAATAAAAAAATGATTCCATTTGCTTATTGAGTCCTTAATAGCGAGCGGTTGGATTCATCGGCTCGTTCCATATGTTAAACTAGTGATGCCCTGCGGTGTCTGCCGTAATTTAATATAGCTATTAATATCGATAATAATGAAGTAACAGTATCTAATAATTAACTTATATCATTAACTGTCTATCAGTAAAGTTCTATCAAAATCGGTGCAGCTGTTTCATCGGCTACGATACAGACAGACAAAGACTGTAGAAGCGGAGTCTGTTATAGTTTCGCATGCGTTTAGGAAAAGCTGCTATTTTGGTATTACAGACAGACATTTTAATTTTATTTACATGTACGCAGAAGATATTTTTATAACAGCGCGGTTGTGTATAAGCGTTTAATGGAAGGCCACCAAAGTTGTTATCAATACAATCAGAAATATTGATATGGAATGAATATCATTTGATTATTCAACAGTATTTTAATGGCTTCATTGACGTCGACAATCACATTAATATGATTATTCTAAGGAATTTTCAGTCTAAAGTTAGGACCTCACATGCAGTGTTTTTATCTTAATCAAAGATTTTAATGTTGATTCTGTAAAAATATTACTTGGAATAATTTATTCGATAAATTAACGTTAGTAGGGTTGATGCTTTAAGAAATATTTATTTTGCATTTTCTTATCGGAAGTTTGTATAATAAAGATGTTAGCATTTTCTTGTATTAAATATAATGTAACTGTTTACTTAAGTAGATAAATATTTAATAACAAACATATTTAATATAAGACTTCGTTTTATTAAAGACAAGTACAATTTTTTATTTGATTATAAATTTCTTACGTATAAACGTATATAAGGGGCTATTTACTAATAACGTATGGAAAGTTACGTTAGCCATATAAACTTAAGAGAAATCTGAATATAAATTTATGCAAATGTCATTATGTCGAACAATTCAATAAACATTAAAGCTTATAAACGATTCGATTAAAATGTTTTGTGTCTATATTAATCGATTAAGTACTCGGGCAATAATCGATGTTCGAATGATTCGATACGCGCCAGTACCGATTGTAATGATCAAATTTATAATCCTCCGGGTAGGTAAGATCTTCTTTTATTTTCCATCGTCGAGATACTCTCTTTCTTTAATTGTATTTTATGAGTATTTGATTCTAATGCTGAGCCATTAATTATTTATAGTATTCGTTACGGAATATCGATTTATGAGATGAATGAATCTCAGATTGTATTGTAATGATGTCTTTATAATTTATTAAGTCTCACGTAGCCAATAGATCACGGCTAAACGTGTATGCAAATTGGTATTACCTATTTTTGTTGAATGGACAATAAAAAGTTTTATAATCTGTGTAATGCCAATTCTGTGATGTTTTGGGGTCCGTTGCCCTACCCACTGCAATTTGATTATGCGTCCGAATATTTTTCGTTACCAAACATATTAATGTGATGAGAATTTTTTGTTCCTTTACCTCGAGCAATAATAAAATTTGATTAAAATATGGGACCCTCCGTTGTTGGGATGAATTAATTATGCGAATACCAAACACGTCTATTTGAAATACCATAAACTGTATATTCTTATTATCAAAACAATAATATTAACGCAAAAAATTAAAATTGCTACCTGCATTTACAGGTTTTTGCAATCTATGATCTTTAGTCACTTACGAGTTGTCTTAGCGAGATATATGGCTTTATGGCAATGCATACTAATTATGAGCTTAATATGATGACGACCAATTTAATGTAAATAAGTTGTGCACTTTCAAAAACATAGAGTGGGTGGATCGAGTTTAAATTAAAATAAAACGACTAGCTGACTCAGGAAACGTCGTGTTTCCACATAAAAAGTAGGGGTTGATTGTAGAGGGGTAAAATTTGGGGTTGTATGTATTTTTATATGTTGTATCATAAAAAAACCCAAAAAAAAATGCCTAAATAATAAAAAATAATTAGACGTGGACCACCCTTCACATTTTGTGGGATGAAAGTAGATGTCCGATTCTTAGACCTACTGAATATGCATATAAAATTTAATAAAAATCAGTTGAGCCGTTTCTGAGTACTTCAGTTACGCATACCGTGACACAAGAATTTTATATATTAGACTTATTGATATTGCCTGATTTGTTTCACCTACATTTCATTTGAGAGTTGAGCTTAATAGAGTAAAAAGTTGTTTACATTTTGACATTATCAATTTATGCCTAGGTTTAGTGTTATATTTATGTAACAATACAAGCATTTTTATTATTAACTTAAAAATTTATAAGTTCCGTCCGGTTCGCGCACCACCGTTCATACATGGAAAAGTCGTGAAGAGCTATGCGCGTTTCAATTTCAGTCTATGAGTTTCCGAATACTCGAAATAAAAATAAAATAAGGCTCTAACATTGGCAACGCGTTATCTAGATCTACTGATCTTGGAGGTGTCCATGAGCGACAGAAATCGCTTAATATAAGTGAACTGTATGCTCGTTTGCCTTCCTATCGCATAAAAACACAGTCATTAAATAAAGCCCCTTTTTCAGGATGTCGAGAAACTGCATTTATCTACGCTATAACAAGTGCAGGAGTGACACACGCCGTATCCCGAGCATGCGCTGAAGGCTCTATAGAGTCTTGTACCTGTGACTATTCACATGTGGACCGCGCACCCCATCGCTCCAGGGCCGCCGCGGCTGCCAACGTCCGCGTCTGGAAGTGGGGGGGATGCAGCGACAACATCGGCTTTGGTTTTAAATTCAGCAGAGAATTCGTAGACACCGGCGAAAGAGGGAAAACGCTTAGAGAGAAAATGAATTTACATAACAACGAAGCCGGCAGAATGGTGAGTTAGACCGCTTACATTTTTTTCGCACTTAATATAAACACCCATCAAGTATCCCAAAGTAGCTGACAGACATATTATGTTTACATTAGCACGTGGGTGATCGTTCGTCGGCCACTCGACATGTCACATAGGACTCGAAGTAATTATGCGTCAGACGGTTCGGCCCATAGCGTGGCGACTGCGCAAGTCACCCATTCGTTGCGCTCGCGCTTCTCCCTCCCACCTCGCGTACATTTGCATACCCACAATTCATTCCTTACCAAAATTCATCAAAAAGGGACAGGCGCCTCGAGCCACCTTAACGAATAATTAACGCGAACATCTCATTCCTGTCACAATTGACGTCGGCTGGGTGTCCACCTGATGAATATTTACCACATTCCACCGAGCGTTTGACACTTATTTGGATATGTCGTAAAACTTATGTTATATCTACATGTAAAGAAACAAAGAACCTTGTCCATGTTCCCGAGCGTGCGGTATGAGATAGGAAAATATTTACTGTCTCCGTCCTCTCGTCATTTATCTACATTCTAAGAATGATGAATGTCCCTAGAAAATGATTTATGACCTGTCCACGCGTTGTGACGATCGGCCCACCTTCTTTCGATTTGTAACAATTTGCTCGATCGTACGATTCGATCGATGAAGTGAGCTTTTAAGATCATCGATCACCTGCGTGGCCGCTTATCGAATGAATTGATGATATTTGAACATTAATATGGATCCTTTGTTATTAATAAAGTATTTTGACATTTACATTGTTCTGTTTACCACAGCACGTGCAAACGGAGATGCGGCAAGAGTGCAAATGTCACGGGATGTCGGGGTCTTGCACGGTGAAGACCTGTTGGATGCGGCTGCCGAGTTTTCGCTCCGTCGGCGATGCCCTGAAGGATCGCTTCGACGGGGCATCCCGAGTGATGATGTCCAACACGGACCTCGAAACGTCTGTCCAGAGGAACGACGCGGCGCCGCACAGAGTGCCACGTAGGGATCGGTACAGGTTCCAACTGAGGCCGCACAATCCCGACCATAAATCGCCGGGAGCCAAAGACCTCGTGTACCTAGAATCATCGCCGGGTTTCTGCGAAAAGAACCCGAGGCTGGGCATTCCCGGTACCCACGGGCGTACTTGCAACGACACGAGTATCGGCGTCGACGGTTGCGACCTAATGTGTTGCGGCCGCGGCTACCGGACTGAGACCATGTTCGTTGTGGAACGATGCAATTGTACATTCCATTGGTGTTGTGAAGTTAAATGCAAACTGTGTCACACGGAAAAAGTGGTGCACACGTGTTTATAGGCGCGTTAATTGCGAGCCGTGTGCCGATGGAAACTCTTAGGTGGTTCGGAGTGAATTCGTTACGTTATCAGAGACTGATCGTGTATCGCCATGACTTATGTAAATATATCGATACAACTGTTTATACCGACGGAATAAGTATAATTTATCCGGCGTGAATTAAAATATGCTGTTACTCATTTGAGTAATTTATTCGACAATTAAATGCGAATATGTGATCTAGTATTTTTACACTGTCGTTTAGAGGCTAATGAGACCAGTTTAGGAGGATTTATATCTTTCAATTTTATCATCAATTTAATATAATCGGACTGGACTTATTGGCTTCCTTACACGGTGATCGTAATTTATTATTTATTTTTGATAATGCACTGCTTATGTTAACGAACCGGGGTGCTAATGTTAAGACTACTTTATATGGTATTCTCTAATATCATTTCAAAGTTTAATTATTTATAATTCAATTTTGTTGTACTCGAGTACAATATAAATAATTCCTGTGTATATGTATTTTCTTTCAACTTTGTGGACTTTAGTGTCGCTTGTACGGTCACGTTGAGGCTCGGGAGCGAAATTATCTTGTAATTATAATTTTATATTAATTATGAAGGTCGTTAATTGAAAATGCGCCTTAAATGCATTAGCATAAAGTGCCTTCTTGGGTGTCCACCTTGCGAGGCTGCATGCTGCCCTTATCAGTGAATAAGTAGCACCATCGTAAAAGTGTCCCACATTACGAGATAAACGCTCTCGAGAATTTTAATTAAATATTAAAAGAATTAAATAATCAGTATTATATATAATATTGTATGCGTGCAGCGTCCGATAGTCGAAGATAAAGACGTTGTCACTTGACAGTTGTTATAGATTTTTAACAGTTGCCCGTGTTTTTTATTGTTCATTATTTATTAAAGCATGTAAAAATCGCTTGAGTTGATGTATTTTAATTAGGTATTCTATTTCTGAACGGCTGTCAGATATCATCTGTCAAGTATGTAGAGGTTGGTTGTCAGTGGGATTGGCCAATCAGAATCGTTGATATTTGCCACCATAGATAATAACACCTTTTCAGAAAATCGAGTTTGCGGACTGTCAATGGGGAAAGTAAAATTGATTGGATTGACTACCAATGATAAAATATATTTTCTTATTTATATGACATTTAATAGCCCAAGTATTAAACAGGATTTTACGATAACACTAACAGCCTTCTCGACAGTTTGCAGAGTGAATACGGAGCTTTATTAAATATATTAAGTATTATATCAACGTGAATGATATTTTCATATGTGATATAAAATAACTAACGAGTATTGCTAGGGTTACATTTTGTAATGAAATAGGTTAAAATAAACTGAATTCTAGTTTTAAATTAAGGTATTTATTAATTCGTTTAAGAGTTAGGGGTTTTTTTTTATTAAATCGGTACCAGTATTAAGTAGAAAACTGTAAAAATAATAGTGTATCAAATTTTAAATAAATTATAAAACAAATTGATGTGAATTCTTTTAAACGAATAAGAACTTTTTTAAATTCTTTTTGCATAAAGACTGAGTTTTAGTATTACTTTCATTTACTCGATTTTTAGAAATTCGTTTTTTAAATATTAGCGTTAGGAACGAATGTGAAGTGATTATGTATTTTAAATATAGAACTGGTATAAAATTTTAAATTTACCTCAATCTAATTTTTTACCCACTATTGCCATGTTAAAAGTCTGTATGTTTTCACGCATGTAAATAATTAATTGTATTCTTTTTAAGTTATTTATGATTGTCGCATTTGAAATTGTTAATATTAGTTATAATACAATTAGAAATCAGCTGAACTTGTCTGAATCTCACGTCCTAATACTGTATAGTGATTCTATAAAACTATTTCGTCCAGTGACTGCTGTGGGAATGACGCATTATTGTACATAAGTACCTATTTATGATTAAAATATTGATTAGTTGTTACGAAAAATACAAAATTAATCAAAGTTATCGTTTTATTTGTCCCCATCTACGAAGGTCAGGCACAGTTTTTACTTGAGTATTGCCGTTTCAGCACTTTAAACAAAGACCAATTAAGACGACTCTGAAAATTAGTTCTGGGATTACGCGACTGCAATTAAATTAATTAAAGCCAATTTTTATTTTTTTAACCTAGGTCTGACTGTTGTGTCTAAATCGTAATAGATTGCTTGATATGACACATTTTTGGTATATTTGAAAATATAAATACGAGATTTAAGATACAAATGAAAACGATTCAAAGAAACTTAATAAACTGCTATTAAACATATAAATGAAATCTTACGTCTGTGTTGTACCTGACAATATTATTATAAAGATGACATATAATGGTCGTGAAATGTACACGGGGCTGTACAAGCCAAGTTCCGACGCATTTATCTGCGAACGTCCATTGGTCTTGTTTGAGCAACTATTAATGATAATATCAGTTACAGTAATAAAACAGAGGATCTCATTTATTTATTTAATAGTGTTATTAATGTTCTTTTTAATAACAAAATCTTTACAATTATCCGTATAATTTTGTTATGGTGAATTTTCAATTTTTTTTACGCCTCCTTCACTGATAGTTAATTGCCGACTGTTTTAAAAAAAACCACGCCTAATCTACATAGATTTATTGAGCAAAAGTTGTATCGAAACCGAGATATACAGATGGGGTTATTAAAAATGCATGCCGATTGGCTTCTTCAAAGAAATTAAATTTGTTTTTTTTTTATTTGCAAAAAGTTTAGATCGTTTGTCACTGACAACGAATGGGCATCAGCAATGCCAGTTTTCAAAATTACAATCTTTATATCTGGTTAGTTCTGGAAAATTATACATTTTTTTATAACATATATATAATTATATGTTATAAAAAGATGTGTTATAAAAAATATATATATTTATCTTTGTATCGTAAATAAAATTGAATCTTAATCAAGACGCGTCTATAGGTTTTGATGGTGTACAATTTTCTGAAATGACTCTATTTTCTCAACTAGTTTATCTTGCTACACGAAAATATGTTAATTTCATTCGCAATAAGATCGATGTTTGCATATCAGTATATATCGAAAGTGAAAAGTTGGTCTGTGTTGGTGGTCGACACTGCCTCAAGCGTGTTCCCACGAGTATCGAGCGCAGACGAAATTTTATGTTTATGAACTAAGAAATCTGTCATAAGAGATACGAATGGCGTGGCTCGATCTGAAATAGCGTGAATAATTTTCCACACAAAAGGTCTTTGCGGTTTTAGTAGGTTAGATTTTTTTTCGCAAAAAGAAAAGATCGTCTTTTAAATTAATGAAAAATGCTATGGCTACTATTTTGAATATTCACGGTGCCTTGTGTTCCTTTCATTTGCGCAACATTTCAAACACGTAATATCTGTGACATAAATAAAAAAACAGTTTTTACAACAATATAAATTTTACCTTTATTTCAATTTTACATTAAAACGCAAGTACGATGTGCGTTTATAAATTTATTTGTCGATAAAATTGTGCTATAAAAAATTGTGTTTTGAAATGTATGTTAGATTATTGGAATGGCTTTAAAAAAATATTTTTTTATCTCTCTCTGTATATACATTGTGTATGTAAAAGGTAGGTAAATGTCTCATCGTGATGAGTGGATGAAGAGTATTTTGTATTTTAATTCCTTGGCTCTTTATCAACAGACTTTCAAGTAAATGGAGCGATAAAAATTATAAAGAATTTGAGAAAACATGATACAGGAGAAGCCAATCATAAAGATAATGTAGATATATCAGTAAATAGCGACGAATCTGAACCTGGTTTTGCTCTGAACGACGAAGATATAAAAAAGTTTCATATGTGGCCTCGCGGAGTTATACCATATTATATTGATGATTACTCTTTTGGTAATGAGACAGGAATATTTTGTTAACTAATTATATCTCAAGTGAATACACCAGTATATATAACATATTATCATGTTTAGTAGAACGAAATTATGAATAAAAAAAAAAACGTGGAAGTCCCTCCGCGCGGAAGAACTGAAACTTAGTAATGTGGAAATGTGTGCTGGCTAGGGTTGAGACGTATTTACTATACCAGGTTTCAGTAACAGGGTTTGGCTTTGAAGTAGGGCCTGGTACGAGTGGAAAATACAAGTATTAAGTATTTTCCGAGCACAGAGAAACGAGTGGCATTAATATATAAGTATGGATAATAATCGTACTTTTTGTAAAGACAGCCCTTGAGGGTATTGTTTTGTAAATTAAATGGTCTTAGTGTCTAAGTAAAAAAGGGACGTTTCCCAATGAAAGTATTTGTCGTTTTGAAGAGTTTGGAAAATACTTCGATTGCGAAATAATTAAAATTATTTTTACGTAACTTACAAGTATGTCTCATCTCTAGTGCTGGCCTCTCACTGGTATAATACGAGCATGCGTTCAATTGCCACGCATTTACTCTCGCTGTCTCTTTCTATTCCCCCTCCCCAGGAGCGTTAAACGTTTAACGCACCAGTGTAACATACCTCCTCCATGATAACGTTAAATGCCTAATGCAACCTTTTTGGAAGTCGCATTAGAAGTTTTCACTTTAATATTGTTTACAGATAAAGTACTTAGGGATACCATACGTGCTTTTCTCGAGCATACAAGTCATATGACAGTACTACGCTTTGTAGAGATCCCACGTCCACCTGAAGACGATAGCCGGTGGGTCTTTTTCATCAATCGTCAAGCCGTATTGGGATGTGCTGACCATTCTTTCGAAAGCTTTACAAATGAGGGCGTTCAGGTTATGAGTTTAATACTATATAAGCAAATTAAACAAAAGTAAGAAAGAAGAAGAATTTAAATATATGTCATTTGTCTTCTGCCTTTTGTACGGGCTGCTTGTGTCTGGACGAATGTCAAAAACACAGGCATTTCGAGCATTTAATGTGCTGGATGAAACTCCAATTACTTATAAGTTCCGCCCGGGTCACGTACCACCGTTAATAGATGTAAAAGTCCTGAAGTGCTTTGCGCGTTTCTATTTTAGTCTAAGAATTTCCGAGTACTCGAAATAAAAATCTAATAAGGCCTTAAGGTTGGCAACGTGTCTTCTAGATCTTGGAGGTGTCTATGGGCCATAGAAATCGCATAACATAAGTGAACTGTATGCTCGTTTGCCTACTTAGCGCATAAAAAAGTGTCAATTTTCCGTATATTTAATATGCTTTATATTATATATAATGAAAATATAATATTTAATATACTGAAAATTCTAAATTTAAATTTATGATTAAGTCTGTTTTAGCTATTTCTATATATTGATTGAAAAGTTATAAATTATGTA
>JAOSYY010000010.1:9632079-9650901 GCA_025727935.1 Hebomoia glaucippe
TTTTTTTCTTCACTTCAATACGACTCCCTGTCAATAGAAGAGCACAGTCGCGACACTCGGCCCGTCATTATAAATCTCTGGCGGTAAACTCAGAGCGGAGCATTCTCCGCGATCCGGCCGCGTTATGCGCTGTAATTATCGCAAAACTCGACCTCGACTCACAAATATGTCGTTGGGAACGAAGGACATGACATTCTCATCACCAAACGCTCAGTTTTTTCTATCGTCTCCACGGACGAAATATGCACAGCTCCGAGACACTCCCACGACGCCCAATCATAATATTAGGGAGTACGACATGACTTTTTGCGGAGGACACGAGCGCGCGGAATGCCGATATTCGTGTCCGCTTGAATAATTCAGCGAATCTTTAAATCGATCAATAATCGATGGTTCGAATTGATTCACACTTGCAGGTACACGGCTTCCATAATATCAGCTGTTTTTGTAGCGTCAAAATACTTCAAGTCGTTTCAACGGTGACATGCAGTCAATCATGGCACGTGCAGACAATATTTTTTATAGTGATCTCGTAAAGTTATTATTTAATACTAGCTGACCCAGCAAACGTCGTTTTGCCACATAAATATATAAAATTTAGGAGTGAAAATTTGGGGTTGTATGTATTTTTTATATGTTTTAGTATAAAAAATAAAAACAAAAAGTTTTGTCTAAAAAATAATTAAAAAACATTAGGGGTGGACCACCCTTAACATTTAGGGGTGGAAAAATTGATAGTTTGATAGTATTCTCAAGCTTACTGAATATGCATATGAAATTTCATCATCATCGAGCAGTTTCGGAGAAGTATGGGAACGAACATTGTGACACGAGAATTTTATATATTAGATAATCAATAAACATCGATATAGATACTCGAACAGATTAAATAGATATTGTTTTAGCGATTACATACTCGTATAAAACAATTATACATGACACACATCCCTTGCCTGTGAGGACGTTAACAACCATACAGCCTTCCATTTACTAAAGCTAGACATACTGTTATTGCTTCTCGTACAAAAAAAAATATATTTATATTATATTTGATAGAACTTAACTAAAGAAAATTAAGTCCGAATTCCAATTCTTGACTTAAGTTTGAATCTAGTCTTATGATATATGAAACTAATTTTTATGTCATTGTGAAAATATCAGTTACGTTTCAGCTGGCTAATTGTGAAATTTCAGTTCGTCGTAAGCAAAACCTCTTTTTAAATGATAGTATAATTATCTTCTTAGCTATTAAAATCTTTTTACTGATATCTATTGTCTGTGGTTTACAATATCTATGTCATGTTCGTGACAATTCTTCTGTCAAATATCGATTACCACGGATCGATGCTGCGAAATTTTTATAAATAGTATTAATACGAACCGGAATATAGTTTTATTCCGGTTCATCGCGTATTTAAGAAAATTCATAAATAAAAATGGATCCATTAATGCTATTTCACTATGTCACTTTCGGAATTGTTGTATACATGTCTGTTTTCGACGAATTTGGAAGATCTGCGCACACTTTAAAATACTATCAGGATGATTACGAAGATTGAAAATTAAATATGGTAATTGACTATTAAATGTGATGTAATTTTTTAATGTTTTTATTTTTCTACATCACCACAATCATTATTCAAATATATTTTTATCAGAAGTATTTATCAGGCACGACTAAAAATAAAAATTGACATCATTAAGTTCATCGGGGCCATGGTAGTTTCACGAACACAATCCCGTAGCCCTGCGGACATTGTCACTTTGCCTGTCAGAATGGCGATAGGTTTTAGTGGGTTTTCCCTTCTAGTACTCTCTGACTCGTCAGTAGAGTATCTATAGACGGACAGTTTCACTTAACCGGCTAGTGGTATGCGTGATCCTCTCCGTCAAAAATACACAAATAAGAAGTAAACAACAACTTCAATTAAAATTATAACTCATGTCTTATTCATCGTAGGGATAGGAATAAAACCAGGTCTAGAACCTTCGTTAAGATTCCATTGTTTGGAATATCTTCAACACAAATAGACTGACATGATGAGACTCAAATTATGATGGTACACTCAGCTATATAACTTAATTTTATTTTCCTTCGTTGTTTACGTGTATTTTATTTAGACGATTCTGAGATTCATAGTCTGAAATCGAAAAAATATCTTTACTTTAATAGCTGTTTTTAGTAACCGTGTTATTTTCAACCCAGCATATTGTTCGAGTTGAAACGATGCTAATTACCGTCTAATTAACATTAACGAGCCCATAATTCAAGTGACAAAAACAAAGATTTAGGTACCACACCAGTCTTCGCTCCGATAAAATTTGATTTGTCCGGTGAAGGTAAACTTTTTGCACTCGCCGACACTTAAAGACATATGAATCACATATAATTACACTTAATAACCCGTTACAAGTTTCAGGGCCTTAATGATCGTATTTTAAAAGGCCCAATTACAACATTAATCAATTCCTATAGTGACATAAATTATATTGATATAAGCCGAGTGCGAATACCTTAGTGTACGTCAAATTGAGTAGATAAGACTCGGAGCGAACGAGATGATCTTCGCAGCCCATAAGTGAAATTGCTTGGATTTTGCAATTTTAATTTTGTTTATAACGATGGGTTCTAAAGTATATATTCAAGCGATTTTTAGAATATGAAAAAATACAGCCATATATTTCATATTGTTTGTTCAATCATTGAATGATCACAACAGATATCAATATTTATAATAAAACGTACTATAAACGCGTTCCTTGTGCCTATTACGAAAAAAAGTTATTTGAAGCGTAAGTAGGTAATGTAGGTTTGGATATTTTCCTAACGAGTAATATAAATAATTATGTAGTGTACTGCCATCTGTATACTTTATACTTTGTCACATATTTTGTATAAAATTTCTTATTCGTTTTGGAAAATTCTAGAAGGTGATATAAAATATTTTCGATTGCCTTTTTTTGTAAAAAAAGCACACGAATTAGTAATAATACAGTTTTTAGTCTTAATAACTCTATACATCTATACTAGTATATAAAGCTGAAGGGTTTGTTTGTTTAAACGCGCTAATCTCAGGAACCGCTGGTCCGATTTGAAACATACTTTCACTGTTGGATAGTACATTTATCGAGGAAGGTAATATACTATTTTACCTCTTCAAAAAAAAATATGGATCTTTACTAAAAGTCCAATAATGTAAACTAAGGTGTAAGAATCGAAATGCACGGAGCGAAGCCACTAGCAGAAGGCAATGCATTATAAACGCTTTTAGCTTATACCTTGTACTTGAAGTTAAGCCGTTCCTGCTAGATAGTGATAAGTGAAACCAGCTTTTTGATAACGATCGTGTTATTCCTCCTCTGTGGCGACTTTAAATTGAGCGTTCACGCACACCCCCTCCAGGAAATTCAGATTTGATGTAACATCAGGCGACAGTTGTCTGCCCTTAGCTGTTAGTCGGGAATTTATTCATTCAATTCTCTTTTTTAATCTGATAAAATACCTTAGTTCCTTTTCAGTGTATTATAATAATTCAAGCTTATTTAGTTTATCTACGGGAATTGCGTTCACAAAAAACGTCCTGATTCGTGCAAATTTTGAAGATTTTTTATGCGATACGAAGGCAAACGAGCATACCGTTCACTTATACTAAGTGATTTCTGTCACCCATGGACATCTTTAAGATCAGTAGATCTAGACGACGCGTTGCCAACCTTAAGGCCTTATTTTATATTTATTTCGATTATTCACAAATTAATAGACTGCGTTCCGACCGGGACTCGAACCCGATGAAAGGTTAAATTGATTTTCATTCAAGCTGAGCTTAGAGTGTGATAATAAATCGCTATTTTGACCAAATCACTTTTTCAGGATTTTTTCATTAAGAAATCAACGCGAAATTTTAAGGAATGATTGTTTGTTACTACTTCACGCGAAAACTACTCACTAGATTTCAGTTATATATTATTGAAATATAGCTCATACTATCACAATTAAGCATAGAGTGGAAATTATAATGATAATTTGAGACGAGTGAAAAAGAAAGCCGTACTACTAACAGCTTATCCCTCATAGTCATTTTGTGTACAAAACATTATAAGGTAAACTTCACAATTTACTTAGAAATTCTAGTTATTTTCAGTGTAAAGTATATAATAATTACGACTAAATTCCTGCACGTAATAACTTCAAGATCATATGTTACAAAGTGAAACATGGGACATGATGTTTCCTAGACCTTCCAAGATGCCGCGTATCGGGTGTCGCGCAAAACCGCTGTCATAAACATGTATGCTGGACTACCTACGCGCTCGAGGAACACTGCCTTCATAAAATTGTCATGCCTATTTTTACAATGAACGAAGACATAAATTCTATTGACTCTTGAACGAGGTACAGTGTTAAGGTGGAACAAAAATACGGGCGACAGTTTTTTATTGTTGAGTCGATGTCGACGGCGACATTCTTTCATATTCGAAATTTGAATATAAAATTTGCTCTGTATAGTCTATCATTTTAATTTAAGAGAACAATCCCTGTTAAGTACATCTACGATCTAAAAATTGAATTAAGCCTACATTTTTACGACATACTCTTAAGCTTATTTATGCCACATAAATCGTCAAATATAACGACTTAAATTATCCAAGCGTAGCACTATAAAAAGAGAACAGATGACTTCTTTAAAGGGGATCAGTTTAATACCAGGACAATACATCGGGTTGTCACAGCGACCGCATCGGAATGTTTGAACGAACACGAGCATTTTATCTCATCTGATTAATTCAAATATTTAGCGCAATAAATACAGGGCCGGGGTGAGTGGGGGGGTAAGCGTTTCGACTGTCGTGACATGGTAGATGGGGGACTCCGGGCAATTGCGTCAGTGTCAGCTTGTCAGCGCGCAGCCATTGTGGCTTCTGCCCGATATACGATCGGCCAGTCACATCGTGCACCTGATTTATCGACGTCCCATAGAGGCACTTCGACGGGCCTCGCCGTCGCCGAATAAAGCGAATTCTCACGCTACCGAACGCACGCGAACGCTCCCGCCGCGTCTGCCCGTATTTAAATTGAACGATCGTTTCTCATTCCATTCCCCCAGATATTTTACGTCGAGTAATACGATACGACACTGTCCGGCCCTTTCTACTGTTTTCGCGTACCTTTTTCCTCTCGGCCCGCTATTGTTCACTTGTCAATTTCTTTAGCTAATGCGAGTAAACGTCTCATTATGCGGTGCCGTGCGTCCGCGACGCGCATTGCGTGTTGTGACAGCAACCACCCACCGGAAGGGGCACCGTCATTCAGCCGCACAAAAACGCGAATACTTTATTCAGACTGCGTCCGATGACTAATTTGAATGGATTGTGCCCGTTTAATGGGAATAATTAGCTCTCAAAGCAGACATCCAGCGAGGACGCGCCGCTGTCACCGCTAAAAGTGGTTTGTCCAGTTATCTTCCTTTTCCTAGTTAAACGTTAAACTTTGAAGGACAAACGCGTTGCGTCAAGAGATATTACGATTATGGATATGCACCAACACGTCTCGTTTAATGCGTAATATAAAAGATATTAACAGCTTAAAGTAATGAACGTGTATTAAACAGACATAAACTGTAAATACGAGATTTATCGTTTAGAAAGTGCTTTTGTTACGTTATAAATATGCTGTTGAATTTGTTGATAAAGAACTGTAATGATTTAAGCCAACAATTTGGGATTTTTTCTTATAGCGATGGTATTTTATAATTTGCGGTTGATATGTGCGGATTGTAACAAGCGCGTCATTGTGTCTACTGATGGATGGCCATGGATATACGAGAAAATAATTAAATTTAGTATTCGGTCTTTGCAGATTTGGAAATTGCAGACAATTTTTTCGATATCTGCATACTATGAAGTGAACAATAGTATATTGTTCTATTTCTATTGGTAATGCGAAAGTTTCGGCGAACGTATGTACTTTTTATGTGATAGGGTGTCAAACGAGACATGAATACCTCCAAGATCAGTAAATCTAGAAGACGCGATGCCAAACTTAAGGTCTTATTTTTATTTCGATTATTCGGAAATTCATAGACCTAAATCGAAACGCACATAGCACTTCACGACTTTTCCATCTATGAACGGTGGTTCGTGACCCGGACGGAACTTATAAATTATTAGAAGTTCCTACATTTAATACTGGAAATGTCTGTGTTTTTGACACTCGTCCGGCCACAGGCAGCCCGTACCCGAGACAGAACATAAGTTACATATTTTTAAATGCAACTGCATTCCAACCGGGACTCGAACCCGGTGCTCTAGCGCCGCGGTTGCTTTACACAACCGCCAGGCTACAGAACCCTCAAAAAATGAATGTGTTTGTTACACTTTCACATACAGTCTACTGAATGGATTTTGATGAAACTTTACAATAATATTGCATATACAGAATAACACATAGGCTATATTTTATAAATATATATGGACGTGAGTGAAACCGAGGGCCACCGCTTACTTCATACTTGCAACTAAAAATATTTCACTACAGCCGATAGCCATTTTTACAGACAGTTCTAGCAAGCTGACCATTGTTTTCTTCTGTCAGTTAAACACTTGATATAAAGTTGAAAGAGCTATGTATATAATTTCGTCGATTTTCTACGTGAAGTTTGTTAGATTTATCATCAACTAACAATTCCGTGCTTGAGACGTCAATTACTTTTGTTGATGTTTGATTTTCGAATTACTCGCTGTGGCTATTGTTTATCCCAACGAGAGCCAACGAGCTGACATGGACTATATCGAGTACTTATAAATATTTATTTCAGACCGTTGATTCGCCGATTAGCCGCTCACTGAATCTAAGTGGCATTAAACCAGTATTACTTTGGACTGATTGTGCAATTTAAATTTAGAAGACCGATTGAAAACAGAAACCAAAAACTGTCACTGACTAGACGAAGAGGAACGAGACTCGCGATATAACGCGTACAAAACTTTCCCATCGTTCACCTTAATTGCAATCGTTTCAATTAAGCTTCGAAGTTTTTTATTATATTTTAAGAAATGCCTTATATCTTTATAAAAGAAACTAAAGTATCAAGTTTCCACTCGGTTATAATAATTAACATTCAAAAACATATTGGACCCATCGAATCGAAAGCCGAATTAGTAATCAATATCGAAATTGAGACCATTATCCGCATGGAGGCTGTATGGGAGCAACCATACGAGTGAACAGATTAGATATAAGAGAAATATTCCGGATATTACACTATAATTAAGAACATTTACGTGTTCGGGGCGCCAAATTTATCGCCGAGTTTTTTGTCGATATGAAGCCATTCCTGGGTAGGTATTAATGGGTCGCTGCGGGTGCGTGTGAGGTCCGCCCGGGCAGTAGTTGGGTTATCTTTATGTGATCCTGTGGTACTTTCGACCTGTCGACACTTAATGGTCCGCCGAGATTAGTACGCGATCCCAATATTTTGGGAGTCCGTGTTTGTGGGTTTGTTTATAGCTTAATTAGGCTGTTTTGTATAAGTGGAAATTGGTCGCAGCGTCTCTAGGCAGATAACGTGTCGGCTATTTACGATTTGATATCCACCTACTGACGTAAACCACGGGGTTTGGTGTACGCGTTTTGTTTTTATTCGCCTTTACGATCTCGAATTCTTGACAAACTAGTAACTTCAGTGAGTCTCTGTTTATTTACTGTTGCTTGATTTATTTTATCGTAGAACGTGAAATTTAAGGTTTTTATAGATCCTTCTGTATTAAATGTGTGGTTGTTGTGTGAATGGATTCGTTTGCCTTCGAAAATCACTTGGAAATTAGACTCTGTTTATTATTTATAGTAAATGACTTTTCATGTATTAAATTCAATTCCTAACTCTTAATCCTAACAATTACTTGTTCATTTTTGAATCTTCGTAATAATTAAGCAAATTAAAGTCATATATCAATATATACTGTAGCTCTGAAAATTTTATTTAATTTAAAGAGAGTTTTCCTTACTTTTTCGTAAAAAAAACTATTTAAGCGATAATTCATGAAGATTAATTTATCCGTTCTCATTATACAAATTATATATTTCTGTCAGTGTGATAACGAGGTGATAAGTAGCGACTTGATATCAAGTATTAAAAATCAAATATTATAATTAAGAGTATTACTTACGCTCGGTGGTCACTCGACAGTAAGTACCTATATAATGATAAGGTTATTTAAGTAAAAATGAAATCCTTATTCATTGATAACATTTTGACACAGAAAAAAGAACGCGGTGAGGAATGCCCGGAGTTACTAATGAAAGGGACCAATTAACGATTTTTTTCTCTTGTCATTCGAGATACAGGATGTTATTACATTTAACATAAAATATATACTTAAGTTTACGTATATGTAACACATTTTTCAAATATTATCGGATTCTTAATATGCTTCAAATAAAAGTTATGTCGAAAATATTAATTCAAAATTTTAATTTTAAAGTCACCGTAAACATATCAATATTGTATAGGAAAATTCAAGTCTGTAAAAATATTTTAATAACAGATCCAAAAAATATCATATATTTTTAATATATTTAGCTAATATTTTATAGTCTAGATCCAGAACATAAGTTATCAATAATCAGAATTTCGCCAAAATCACTTATGACTTGAAAACTATATAATAGACTATTTTAACTTTCTAAACTTTTCGATACGATTTTTCCTACCGATTTTTTAATGCTGTCTTTAATATAATAATAAAAACACCCTGTGATATCATTCATGTCAGCGTGTGATAAAAAACCCAGACTAATTCTGTATCCCATAGCTCGCCACCCAGAGCCGTTCGCATCAATTTATAGGCTTTTAACCTAATTTGTTACCAACCCTTCGCCCCGCATCACCCCCTATCAACACTTGCTACCAGAAGGACGTAAGTTATAAAAACAATACGAGAACTAAACATAAGGGTTGATGGGAACCTAATAAAATTTCTACTTAGTTTAGTTCTAAAAAAAACTGATCATAATTATTGTTCAAATAGTATATTTGTTGTCAATAAGACTACGATTTAGACGAAAATAAATGTGTGGAAGTTACTGTATAGAACAGAAGATATCTGCTATTGAAAGTTCCATTAAAATCCGTCAATCCTTTTTAAAGATACACATAGATATAGATACAGACATACATACTATATATATATGACAAATATACTGATCCAAAAAACGAAAATTAAATTAAATCTGTTATTAGATTTTAGTATAAGAAGGTTATATAATAAATCATTACATAATTACCAAAAAGTAAGATCACAAATGTAAACTGCAACATGATAAATTTCAAAACAAAACAGTAACTTAATTCTTGTTTCACCTAAATATCGAAAAAAGATTAAACAAAGCAACAAATTAAGCTATCGTTTTAAACAATAAAACATTTAATTAATGTATTTTACATTAGCAAAACGTCCACAGATAGCCAAGAAGCTATAAAAAATACGCGATGACATTTCAAATGATGCACCTCACAATAAATATATACAGATTAAAAATTCTTTTATTTTTTTCATTTTCCTGACTTCTGGGTCAAAATGTGCGCAGTAACAAAAATAAGAAAAAAATAATAATATATTCAGGTGCATAAATATTTTTCTTGTGCTTGCGAATTTCTGACAAATACCACTTAATTTATACTAATGAAGCGAGAATGGATGCACACTCGGCTAATGATCCACTAAAATAGTGTGGCAATTAAATAAAAATGAAATTGCGTCGAAACAAAAAACGTGAACACCAATCGTTTCTAACTCAATTGCCTAGATAACTTCAAGTTATCCGGCTCATTTTTTTGCTTTACGACATAAAACAATTAAGCTAACCACATTTTAAGGAACACATTAGCAGAAATTCGATTTTAAAATTCATCAGGCTTGTCTACTAAATATCGATGAAATATATGAGCGCATAAAATCAACTCTTTAATCGAATTAGGTAGAGATAGCTGTTTAACACATTTTGCATTCTTTTGTCCGAGTTAATAAAACTGGCAGGTAGCCATGCTTGGGCAAATTTTACAATATCTTAAATGGTGATGAACTCATCGCGTCGTATCGATAAATCTATTGCCGTTTTTTGTTATCGTCTTTCAATAAAATGTTATTAGCGATGAAATAAGATGATACCTCATATCGGATTGGGTTATGATGACCATTTCTCTAACTAAAAATGAATGTATGGAATTGAAAAATGTGTTTTTGTAGCCACTAGTGCAGTTTTTAGTACATTATAATATATGTAGTACGTTGTTTTATGAGTCATAAATCGATTTTATAGAGTATACCGAATGTATACTAATATTACAATACTGAAGAGTTTGTTTGTTTGAACGTACTAATCTCAGGAACCGCTATTCCGATTTGAATAATTATTTCAGTGTTGTGTAGTATATTTCTCGAGGAAGACTATAGGCTGTATTATATATTTATAAAAAGTCCAATAATGTATGCCAAGGTGTAAAAAACGAAATGAACGCGAGTGCAGCCGCTGGCAGAAACTAGTAGTCAATAGAATGGAAGTGATCTATAATTATTTTTCAGGAGCCAAGCAGTTTTTTATTTAGTTTATCCATTAGAATTGAATACTCCAGATTGAAAAAGAACTGTCATTATATAAAAAGCTTAAATAGTCTATTGTATTCGTGTTTAAAAAGGCACCGGATTTCTACTCATCATCAGTTCGAAAACGTTATGAGTTTACTAATCCAGAGTCAATTTAGGTCCTCATCTAATCATTAGAAGCTTACTTAATAGTAAAAAACGTCACAACCTTGAAATATCTAACAAAAGCATCTATAAACGTATACTTTTTTTATGCGATAGAAAGGCAAACGAACATACAGATCACTTATATTAAGCGATATCTGTCGCTCATGGACACCTCCAAGATCAGTAGATCTAGAAGACACGTTGCCAACCTTAAGGCCTTATTAGATTTTTATTTCGAGTAAATCTAGAAAGAATATGCGTTAAAAAACTTCTTTTTTAAAGAATTAGATATTTGTAACCTGTCTTAACATTTCCAGACGTAGAAATTTAACGGAACATCGAAGTTCCGAAGCTGGTTTTACTTAAAAGAGCTCGTTGGATTACCTCTCATCAATATTTTCCTCATACTGCGCCTCTGTGTCGTACAATTCCACCTACGATTTCTAAACTGATGCGCACACTCGCTCGCACCGAGAGTCACGCCTTTGCTAATCTCCTTTAGTAGGCCCGTCTCGTTCCTGCAGATCTGAGCAAGTCTGCCGCGCGTACGTCTATTCTTCTTGCAGACCATGCGGGGATCCAAGATCACTGCGCTGCCAGACGCCCTGAGGACAAAGACATAGAGTACAAATTAATCTATAGATTAATAATCCAGTTAGAAAACGCGGAATTAGTATTAAGAAAACTGGCTGGAAATGGTCGGACACACGAATAATATATTTATTTAAATCTATATATGTATATGTTGAAAATGAATCTCTATTTCATTGACAACAACATAACTTGAGAGCGACTTACGATTTCTGGTATATTTAGTTGTCCTATTTAGCAATAATCGAATCTGCTGTCTGTCAATGTCAGTTGTCAAATTGGTGGATAGGTTAAAAATGACAAAACACTCCTTACAGTGAGATCAGAATTTTGAAAAAAAATCAAGATTTTTTAGTGCTTTCTTCAAAATATCAAAACTTAGTAAAGATTTATGGTAAACTATAGTATAAAAATAGAAAATCAAGACCATAGATATACATAGATGTTAATTTTTAATGAAGTTTTTGTTTTGATGAACGTTTAAGTATTTTGTGGTTACGTTTTGTGTGTGTCACAATATCTTTCTAATTAATAGCCTGTGTTATATTCCTATACAGTTTCAATAAAATGTCTTGAGTAGTTTCGCGTGACACACTAACATACCCGCAAACTGTCACGTTTATACGGTCAGTAAGGATTTACATGAATTTAAAACGCATTTTCGCTTGTACTTACAAGCAATGATTCAGAAAAGTTTAGTCTAGTAGATTTGGCAAGTTTCGAAATCCTCTTCAAAACAAAAACGATAGTTACAAGAAATCGTTTCGCACGCAGCTATTATGTTCGTTACTCAATTATATCGATGTGAATGAAGTTTATTTTAGCCTGTTTACACCACGTCGTCTCCGGACGATGTGTTGCAGACAATTTATCGGAAGGCAATATTTTCCAGTGCTCCACAGTAATTAGTATGTGATTTTAGTAAATAATTGTACGTATTGTGAATATTTAATTAAAATATTTATGTAGTTTTAAATAAATAAAAAACACACCTCAGCTTCAAGTTCTCTGTTTCGTTACGACATTGTGAGTATATAAACTATTCTAATGTTTCATTTAGACTATTAGTTAGGATCGCAGTTTATAGTATTGTATCAAAAATTACTAGGATAGAGTAAAGGCAACATGAGACTTTGAATTTGTATGTACAGAATCGTAGTAAGTGATTATTCATATAAATGTAATCTATTTGCTGTTATTTCTCTAAATTTTACTAAAGAAATATTGTCTGCCTTGCTACGGTACTTTGGTCAAAATATTTGAATGCTAGTAAAAAACACTTTCTCAGTACATTTTGTAAGACTGTTATCGTATTATCTCGCTCTGTTTACAGACAGTGCGGATGCCAAATACATCAGCCATCTCATCACTTCATTATTTTATTTAAAATCTTTGTGTTTCACGCTAATTAAACAATTATTTTCACAAAAGAGGGCAGGCATTTTATAAACACGATTATTTTAAGTGCTATCCAATGTAAAACATGTACAAACAAATTTCAATGATCAATTTCAAAAACGTTACGTTACCTAATTACAGAAACAGTCGTAAAAGTCGACTTTTACTACAACTAGTGATGTGCTTCTTACCGGTAAATATCGATTTACGATCCGCCACGGCGATCGCTGAGAGACGAGTGCCAGGTCGCGCTGAGGGATGGATTGTTTACTTGATAAGAGTTCATTGTCAGAGAGCCAGAGTGCAAAGCTAGTTAGAATAAATTTAGACACGTCTTAACACTACCGCGAACCGAGTCTCGATATTGACCGATTGTTTTAAGACTAACGATACATTAATATCGCTAAGAATAGAATCGATTTTGCTGAATCGGCTGATTTTGTTAAATAAGTTACGATAAATCATTTTAAATTGCGTAAACTAATCACCGTATATTAATCGTATAGAAATTTGGATAGTGTTCTATGATGCTGATTTTTTATTGTTTGTTTCAGACATTGTTGAAACCGTGAAAATCATAAGGAAGCTTGTTCCTCTCGTTAAATTTGAAACAATAAGTTAATGGTAAGGCTTTATCTAGTTCTAAATGTTCGAATTTCGAAATTTTAAAAAGCTCCGTTCTCAGTCCGCCTATTAACAATAAACTTGTCGACATGATATTTGTATGAATTGATTTTTTAGTATAAATTGCGATATTACATAATACTTTAAATCATGCATATAATTGAAAAGTAATTATGTTGTTCGACATTGCGTAATTAGTGAAGAAAGCGCCGTGTGAGGGCGGACGGCATTTTTAATTAAGATTTTTGAAACCGAAAGTGATTCTTGTTCTGGCGCAATTACTATTACGTCAAAAACTGTACTTCGAATTTGTGCATATCGTTAATTAATTACTTTCAAAGCAATGTAAGAACATATTGCCATTTTTTATTTTTCACTTAAAATCGTGTCGCACATTCTTGTAATTATAACCGAACAATTTTGAAATTCGAAAACAGATCGAAGATATTTAAATATATTTTTAAGAAAACGTCGAAAATACCTCCTTGTTTAAATTAAAATCTAATTTTCCACAAGTAGGTTCACGAAAAGCTATAAAACAAAGAATTCGGGATCAACAATGAAATCAGACGCCATTCGCCTGCCTCGCTTATTGACTCATCCATGAAGTTTACACGAAAGAGTTTTCAATCAAGAATTTAATTAATATAAACAACTAGTGGTAACCTCGTTTTACTACAACAGTAAAAGTCAAGAAGCGGCTGAGTTACGAGTTCCGGGCAAGATGCGCGATTGCAAAGCCCGTAGGAAATGATTTTATTAAATCCATACAATGTTTACACAAGTTTCATCATAGACGCCCGCTCACTGATCAAACGATTTGCCAAACATGGCTATTACTATTTATAAATTCAATGTTATGTATTAATTTTTTTTAAACGTAAATAATCTTCTATATGCTTCACTAACAGCTAACGAACAATGGAACTATCCAAAGTATTTAAATTATTTAATTATTAAAGGCATTCTTGTATACATTGTGTTTGGGGACTGCTCCCGAAAACGAAGACAGGTGATATTACTTATGAAACCGTTGATGAAGGGACGGAATAAAATTCGATCCTGAATAAAAAAAATATATTTTTAAAACGTTTTATTAGCGTTATTTCACTCAATCATATTAGTCCAGCTGTTTTTGTTATCATGCTTCGTTGTTCGTTCTTTTTTTTAATAAAGTAACGTATTTTTTATGAAACTATCGTATCATTTAGCTGTACTTACACGATGGAGTACTAATAAAAAATGTTAAAAAACTATATATATTATATATATATATATATATTTTATAAGAAAAATATGTTGACCCCTAAAATATAATTAATCATTACGCAGGTTCTACGACCCAAAGTTTGTTAAGTATTACAAATCATAATTTTCTAACTGACATTGAACCCTCCATCAATATTGTAAACTCTAATGTTTGTATGCATGTTTGTTACTCCATCCCGCGAAAACTAATAAAAGTATTTTAATGAAACTATAGAAATATAGATGAAACAACGGCATAACACGTAAGGTGTAACGGGCTACCAGGTCATAAACTGTAACCTAGGATAACAACTAATAAAAAAAATCTCCAAGATTTAATAATAGCAATAAAACCTTAGTATGAGTGCATATAAATTTAGGTCTCGTCTTCGAGATTTAAATCTCAACAAACATATGAGAATCGAAGCGAATCATTACCGACGCTTATATTAGCTGAATCAATCGCCGCGAGAGTGGCGGCTGAATAGACCCCAAGTGACATTTAAGACGCATGATATTTCGTACTTAAATGGTTGACACACATGCCACTAACCCAAACAACTAATGTTAATAGACGTATAATTTAACCACTGTTCGCACAGTGGAATCGAATCGAAATTCAAACAGTCATGATTATAAACAAAGAAGGTTTTTTTTATGACGAATACAGACAAGAAACTCGTTTATATATATATCATTAAATTGTTTTATAATCGTATACAATAAGACACGGTTTGTTATAGTAAGGAAAAATTCATTTAATATTTTTCGATGACATCAAAGCATCGAAACGTTGCTATCGGTCTATAATTCTGTGACGAAATTAGGTACAGGTTAAAATTTTAAGTTTGTGTTTAAGGGAAATTATCTCAATATTTCTAATCGAATCCGCGTGATTCTAATAGCATAAAGTGTTTTATTAAGATTTTACAAAAACATTATAAAATACGATTGCCTAGGCGGGTGTGACAGCAATAAACATATATTTGGAATAGATTTTAGCACATCTTCACTATTATGACTCACAAAAATATATTAACGAAACTAAATTATCGACAAATATGATACCTACCTACCTGATAGTGCTGTTAGGAAATACGTCAATGTACGCTTTAGGTTTATTTTGGCTTCAATTTAAGTGTATCTTAGTGACAGGAACGTTTCAGTGAAGTAAGAAAATGTTATCGTATCATACTGTAAAGGCAAATAGACTTTAGCTCCTCGGTATAAAATCGATTTTACGTTGGCGATACAGCGGATGGAAGCTGCCAACTCGGTGACAAACCTGTGTCTATCCAGACGAATAAATTAACTGTGATAAGTTGTATGTCAATTAATTATTCTTCAAAGCACCATCTGGTGTGAAAGTCGGCTAACCGGGGAGAGGAAGCGGCGGAATGATAGACAGGCGAACTTTGGACAGATTACGCGCCCTATATCTGGTGGTAACTAGGATTTACGTAATTATACAAACTTTAACGTCGATCTAAAGACTTGTCTATTCCTGAAGTGAGACTTGTGGTAAGAATCAGCATTTGAATCTTGTTTTAGTTCTGTTACGTTTCATGTTTGTCTCGTCAGATCCTTACTAATATTACACACGCGAAAATGTATGAGTGTTTGTTACTCTCTCACTCGAAAGTTACTGAAGGGATTTGAACTTTGTATAAGTATAGCTCATATACCAGAATAGTATTTAACTACAGCTTATAAAGATATTGTGACACAGGTGAATCCGCGGGACATCGCTAGTTAATATATGTTATTAGATAGAGTATCAAAATAATCTACTATCAAGCATGACTTGAATTTAAAATGTATTAATAATTAATGAACAGTAATTGATAGAATTAAACATAGACAAGTAAATATACATAAGCCTATTAACGTTGCAATCTGAAATTTATTGAATCGCAAAAATATACTAGCATTACACCGCTAATTGGTCTTCGTGAATTGTGATTTCGATATTAACGTCTTCAAAACTACTGTACGACGAAACCTACGATCTCCTTTAATCAATTGACACAAATAGAAAGACTTATTAATTTCAAATCTTTTAATACCTCTGAACTTCAAGATATCTCAAAACCTTTTTTCAATATAAAGTTTCGACAATACTCAAGTACGGATCTCGACTTGAGTCACGTGATAGGCTACGGGCCTAAAACAAACGACAGTCGCGATGTAATAAAATAAACAAGGATGTATTGAAGCGTAACAGTGGGATCATGTCACGACCTAGGTTAACAAAAAGATCATTTGGCACACGCACAATTCGCCACACAGTTAATACCGATATATTTACAGTCGCTAATTATCCGGGATTTATGTGGTATCATTCGATTAGGATGTCATGCTCCCTTTAAATAGAACAAGTGGAAATTTAACTTAAGTTTCATTAATAGTTCCTTTTTCTAGCCCCATCTCAGTTCCATTTATCGGATGATTTCCGGGAAAACACCATAAAAAATAGCATAAAATCAGCGAAAATCACATAAAAATACCTCATGCCTCTGTATACGACAATTAACTTTTCATTAATGATTTTTAATCTACCTTATTAGAGAAAATTTGTTTTGTACATGCAAGTTCGACATTTTTATAAAACATATTCAGGCCGATGCCTTACTGCGCTAATTTTTCAGATTTTTATATATTTAATACAGTGCATTGAGGGCTCTGTAGCTTAGCGGTTGAGTAAAGCGACCGTGACGCCAGAGCACCGGGTCCGAGTACCAGTCGGAACGTAGTTGCATTTGAAAATGTGTAATTTGTGTTCTGCCTCGGATACGGGCTGTCTGTGGCCGGACGAGTGTCAAAAACACAGGTATTTCGAGTACTAAATGTGGTGGGAGGAACTCCTAATAAATTATAAGTTCCGTCCGGGTCACGTACCACCGTTCATAGATGGAAAAGTCGTGAAATGCTATGCGCGTTTCGATTTCAGTCTATGAATTTCCGAATACTCTAATAAAAATAAATAAGGCCTAAGATGATTCTAGATCTACTGATCTCGGAGGTGTCCATGGTCGACAGAAATCGCCTAATATAAGTAAACTGTATGCTCGTTTGCCTTCCTATTGCATAAAACAAAACGTGTACACCTAAACAAAAGCGTTTCATTTTCAAAACGCGTAAACGAAACATTTAGAAAAACTTAATATATGATATTTAGTTATATAAAAGAAAGTCTACTATTAAAACTGTCCCACAGTCGTTGAAGAATATTAAAGAACTAGTCCATTTAGCACCGTAGGTAGTGCGATGCCCTGTCACACACGGCGTAGGCCGCCCGCGCATGTTTGTACAACGCTTAGCGAACGTCTGCTAACCGCTGTGTCGTTCTGATACAGAGCGTCATAGATTATACGAGCATTTGCAGACCTAACTAGAGCACTTTATGACAAACAGACAAGATCATTTTATGCTATATAGATAATTTATGTGACATTTTTTTAATATTTGTCATAGTTTATATTAATTTTTTAAGATATCAGGACTATATTCATAAACAACACCTTAAAATCAGATCGACAACGTCAGCTTTTAAAAATAAATCGCATCAAAATCGGTCTTTTTTTTTGAGGAGCTACAAAGACGTAGATAGACAGACACCTTCAATTTATTACACTATAACATTCATAAGAAGTTTAAAATATCTATATCTACCTGTATTTAAAAATACATTGCTTATAATATTGGGGAAAATACAATGTATGTAATATGTATGCTATTCAAATCATCCATACATACAGTCTGTTAGGGGACCGCTCCCGAAAACGAAGACAGATGATAGTACTAATGACACCTTTGATGATGGTGCGGAAAAAAACGATCCCGATTAAAAACAAGACATTTGTAAAACATTTTATTAGCGTCATTTACGCTGAATCTTCTAAGCATAGGTAAATGAAACGATAGTTTCATGAAAAATACATTACTTTACTAAAAAAAAAGAACCAGCAATGAAACATGTTAACAAAAACAGCTGGACTAATATAATGGAGCGAAATAACGTTAATAAAATCTTTTAAAAATATGGTTTTTTTAGTCAGACTCGATTTTTTTTGTATACCATCATCAAAGATGTCATGAGTACTATTATCTGTCTTTGTTTTCGGGAGCGGTCACTTAACACCCTTTATAATTTCGCCAGTTTTCTCGTAGTGATAGACAGTTCAGTTTCGGTTCCTTTACTCCTATTAATGC
>JAOSYY010000010.1:9670271-9684440 GCA_025727935.1 Hebomoia glaucippe
TCATCAGCCTCTTACCAGCAAATTACTTAATCACACCCGTTTCCAAAAGGTGCATAATTATGAGAAGGTGGTATAATTGAGGAGTCAATGAAGGACGTGAATCTTATCGTTACCAATATCAAAGGAATGTAGGCAGATATTCGATTTAATTTTATACTTAATGGATCACTAATAGCCTTAAATGGGAGCCTAAAATGGTATCGTCTCAATTAAGATAATATCAAATCATATTTTTATAGTTTGTTAACGAAATTATATTTTTAGATATGATTGTGTGCCTTTTGATAATTAATTAGCTCCGTGTCTTATAAATTTTACGCCTTAATCAGAACTGGCTCCATCTAGTTTTGGTCAAGAACAATTTTAGTAAATTTCAACATTTTTATCATACAAATACGTATATATAAAGAAGATGGTTGTGTCTGTTTATAATTTTTCTAAATGCACATTAAAGTATAAAAGGTATTTATAACAGACGCTTTATTTAAAAGATTTCATGTGTGTCTGTTTGTTCCGATTACTCGATGAAATGATAGAACAGATTTAAACGGGACTTTTACTGGAAAATAATTAATTATTATAAGGAATAATTTATTATTATAACTTTAGTAAGTTATGCTATGTAGACATCAGCTTAGGTTTAATAAAAACGATGTTACTCTAGTTGGATGTGAAACAGACATATATTTGTATCTGTTTCACTACCTACGTCTTTTTAAGCATTTGGAACATTGGACATGAATTCAATTTTCATTACCAAACGCGATTTATTAAATAAAGAGGGTTAAAAAAATGTTTACAATAAAAGAGGTCCTATATATTTCTACACTGAAACGAAAAAGCAACATTTTATCGCCCCTTCATAAGCGAAAGCCTTCAGTGTGAAATCATATTAAATTAGTCATCAATGCTATTATGTTGAAAACGATTAGTCATTTCAGTGGATTTTCATATTGTGAATCACAAATTGTAATTCGACAGACCCATCTTTGTTTATATAACGTATATAAAGCAATAACTATTATTTATTTATCTTCTGTATGCAGGGCGTTTGGGGACAGCTCCCGAAAACGAAAACAGGTGATAGTACTAATGACACTTTTGATGAAGGAACGGAATAAAATTTGACCCTGACTAAAAAAAACATTTTTTAAAACGTTTTATTAGCGTTATTTCGCTCCATCATGATAGTCCAGCTGTTTTTGTTATCTTGCATCATTGCTGGTTTTTTTTTGTAAAGTAATGTATATTTTATGAAACTATCAAAATGGTACTTACAAAATGGAGCGTAAATAATGCTAGTAAAAAGTGTTAAAAATATGTCTTTTTTTTAGTTACGATCGATTTTTTTCCATCCCTTCGTTAAAGATGTCATTAGTACTACCACCCGTCTTCGTTTTCGGGAGCAATCTCCAAACATCCTGTATATTTCTGACGATAGAAATAATTCTCGGTCTTCTATTAATCTAATATTTATCAATGGAATCAGAAAACATTTTAATATGTAAAAAAGATTATTTTATTTTATCTAAACAATTAGTAAATAATTAAGATTTTGTTTGATATTAATTGAAATGAAACTAGCAGTGTCTAGTAGATAATAAAATAAGTTCCTTATTTTATAATTAGGTATGTATCAGTGATAATCCGGTCAAAATCTGCTCATCAATTTCAGGCATCATCTGGAATAAACTCAAAACCACAAATTTTATATATTGTTTCTATGTTAGGTACCACGTCTACTTTCATATGACATTAAAAAAGCTTTAGTTTTATTAATACGTACATATAGTTAAGACGCACTTTGCTTAATAGATCTGTATTAAGTCTGCACGTTCAAATGTGAAAGTTTCTAACCATATAATACAAAACAATACAAAGTACATTAAAAAAAAAGTGTCGAAACATTGATGTTAGCATTACATTCCAACAAAAGCATGAATGACGCAGCGATCTCCCATCGCAACTTGAAAATTAAATAAAAATTAATTACATAAACTCAAACCCGAACTGTCAATTACCCAATAATCTTGTAATCGCGCCCAAATTAATAGTTACCTCTTGAAATCATTCTCACGGGTGGATAGCCATTATTAACAACGTCTCTTGAGGGATTGACACGTCAATATGCTGAAGTGCAAACTTACGCGATAACTTTGATAAGCGATTTTGAACTTTATCACTTAAGAATACGGTGTTATGATGTGCACTGGCGGAGTATACGCGATCCTTGATAGCATCGAAAGGTTTCCGTGAGACCGCGTCTCGTCATCTTGAGACAAAATGATTTTGACACGTCATAAGGTAATTATTTGCGTATCATTGACGATGGCCCTCATCTCGTGATCGGACAACTTTCGGTAAACTATGATGTTGTGATTGATATTAAACTTTTGTTCGTTTTTAATGGATTGAGACGTCGTCGATGTCTTTTTGTGTCAGTGTTTTATACGAACATTTCAAATAACGCTTAAACTTTTAAATACGAATTATTTAGAACATTCGGCGCTTACCAAAAAGATATAATATAACAAGTAATGTGTTTATTGTTGGCAATTAATTAAATTAATAGTTTAATTGTCCTTTTAAGTAAAATTATAACATAGAAAATGTTCTTCACATTCAAAATCGATAATATGCTAATTTGTATAAGACGGGACTCCGCCCCATCACGCCCATCTCGCCCCGCCATCAAATTTCCCGCTTTTTCAATTTCAAATTCCGAACTGTCAAAATCGAAATATTTCTACGTCCAAGCATTCCGCGCTAAATTCAAGTGGGAGCTTATTTCGAAGGCACTTCATTTCTTTTTTGTCGATGACAGACAGTAAAATTATTTTCTGTCTGCATTTTTTTAATTTTGGCATCTCGGAAATGTTTTAATGAAATGCTATGAATTCTCATTCTGTACGTTGTTTCAAGATTTATATTCCAAGAATGTTTTATAAAAAGCACATCTAGTTATTTATTCTGGATTTACTGATGCACGCAAGTATACACGAAAAAATTTGGTTCACACAGAACATCATGTAGAGTATAAACGCTATAAAATACTGATCCCCTTTTTTAGTTTCCGTCAGAGTGGATTAGTGGTAAAACACATCATTTCTAAAAAATACTTCCGATAAGAACTGAACATGACTTTCCACCTACTCGCTGTAATGAAAAAAAAATAAAAATAGCTATGAAATTAAGTAGGTACATATGTTTAAAGAGCCACTAAGCGATACAGAATACGTACTTATATATACCTAACTATGTTTTAAATAAAAATGTATATTTATTATAGGTATATAAGGATCCTTAATAGTACAGGCAATATATAGTAGATACATATATAATTGCATATAACTTTATTTTATAACCAAAATAATATAATTAATTCGTCAATATAATATGAAACTGACCATTAAAAGGTTTAACACGAGATAGGATAGAGTATCAGAGTTATACCAAGAATCATTCTGTATTTTTATCGATGAACAAATGGATATGAGAATATCTATATACATTAATGTAAGCAGTAATATTCTAATCGTCGACGTACAATAGCTTTGAATCACGGCCACAATAGGAGGTAATTAAACCACAATCCCAATAGTCTAGGCGGATCTCGCTCCGGTGGTCGCAATAATAAAATATTGACATAGATTAAGCATTCATATTTATAGCAGTTTGTACCAATGTGCGGGGAACCTCACGGAGGAAAACTGTATACTTAGTAAGCAATTGATTGGGTAAATTGGTCAAAGATTAAATATTGTTTGTAAATAATGATAAAGAGCCCAATTATTATTTTAGATTAAATTGTTAGTAAGTGCTAGTACAGGACGCCGAAGTATCCTCCCACAAGATGGATAGACAACCTGATCGGGGCGGCAGGGAGCTGCTGGATGCAGGTCGCAGGTGATGGGTCGGTTTCTGAAGCATTGGGGGAGGCCTATATCCAGCAGTGGGCTCAAACAAGCTGACAATCAAGTGCTTGTAATTGTAATCAATTTCTATAAAGTAGTTTCTAATACTATCACGCCAAAGTACAGTACAATATACAACTCAATTGGATTAAAAAAAGAACCTCCATTTTTTATATTAATCCCTATTTTTAAATAATAAAAAAATCAACAATAATAATCAATTGTAGAATCTAGTTACCGTATCTACATTCTTTAATCTACAATCTTCTTGATTCGGAATGACGCGGTGGCTTTCCCATAGCGACCTCCATCGGTCATAAACTGACGAAATTCGATCTTTGACCGTGATAGTCTTGACGATTTTATCGATCATTATTGACAAATCGATATTGGCTCTACAAATGACAAATTGTGCATCCTTTTCTTTAACTTCAAACTATATGTAAAACTATAAATACAGATTGGATAAACCAAATACAGTGGAATTCACAACCTCCTTCTTTTTAAGTCGGTTAAAGATACCAATAATCTACATCTTTGCAACGTTTTAATATCATCCTCATGTAATTTTAAATATTGCATAGACAAATAATTACAATTAGCATATTACTATTTATATGGAATATTTGTGTTCTAAAAATCTTAAAATACTTAGTTACGTTCAGTTAATTGATCTCTGTCCGTGCTTCCCATTAACACTAACAAATTAATACATTTTTAATGTTTTGTGTATCAAACAAGAACTCGAATTCGTTAAAAAACTCAATATTAACTCGAAGGAAGCCGCGACTCACAACTAGTACTGTTATAATTCCACATTGAGCCTTGATCTGAGAAAATATATTCTATATTTTACCTTAATTAATTAATCATTGCCACAAAATGACCACTCACTCGGTGGCTTCCACAAATCGACTAGCTATCGAAATCCAATCGATTAAATCAATAAAATTATCGATTACAAATCGATCGTATCTATGCCGCTGACAAATTATCCTGTGCCTGTCCGCTTTCAAGATCTAGTCTATAATCTTGATCTAGAACATAATAAAACAATGTATTAGCTCTTGTAAAATGACGTGCAATAAATTCGGGTTCGCTGTAATTTCAATAACTTTGTATTACTAAACAAAAATACTACTGTTTCAGTAACTATAATTCCAATTTATGTTACACCCTTTTTCTTGAAGAATCAAAGATTAACATTCTAAGACAATACTTAAGTTTGAACATTAAGATTCTTAAAATTATTATTTCTGTATGGTGTTAGGGGACTCCTCCCGAAAACGAAGACGGGTGATAGTACTAATGACACCTTTGATGAAGGGACGGAAAAAAATCGATCCTGACTAAAAAAAAAGACATATTTTTAACATTTTTTATTAGGATTATTTACGCGCCATCTTGTAAGTATAGCTAAATGAAACGATAGTTTCATAAAAAATACATTACTTTGCTAAAAAAAACAGATGGACTAACATGATGGAGCGAAATAACGCTAGTAAAACGTTTTAAAATATATTTTTTTTTAATCAGAATTGTTTTTTCCGTCCCTTCATCAAAGGTGTCATTAGTACTATCACCTATCTTCGTTTTCGGGAACAATCCCCAAACACCCTGTATAAGTTTCACATTTTGCTTTCTCACAGTATATTTAAGTAAAGATATTTATCATATAATAAACGCCGTTTGATTGAGAAAGATTTGTCAAATCTCGTAAAGAATTACTTTTTAATACACGTTACGTCACTATACGTCTATTGAAGTTAATATATTTTTATATAGACAAATTATCAACACATCCCAATAAAAACGTACAAAGCAGATGATACAAGGCTGCGAACTTTACAGCCATGGGTCAATAATCGCTGGTCTCGCTATGTAGAAAAGCTAATAGATTCGATAGTATTTATGATTTATAATTCATAAATATATACAGATGTACCAGGTTGTAATAAATGAAAAACGAAATTGTTCAAAACAACCTCTATTCCTTATCACTTCTCGCTAAAATATTATATACACGTAAGAATTATATAAAGTATAAAAAAATGCATACAAAATTATTTTTTTCCTTAACTAACTTCAAGTTTCATATTCGCACTATGCTAAAACTTATCATAAACAGTTCAGTGACTGTTGTAAATGTGCATTTATAATTCTCATTAAGAAGTTACGCTGAATACTCGTAGATAAGTATCAGTGAAGTATTTCGATCTTACATATAAACAGAATTTGTGACTTATTACGAGAACATAGCATGGTACAAAAACGCCATATCTGCGCCCAAAGCTCGCAAGTCACTGAGAAGCAAATGCAGTTTATCAAGATGGGTAAATGGTCGCAATTAGCCGATGTGAAATGTCGCATACACTTGCTAACGAGATCCCGGCTGAGCTTAGCCGGGCTATGGACACTATTAGCCACACTGTATTATAATGTGTTTTAGGGTCGTCGTTCACTGGACGTCGCAAACGTAACGTTACGTAAAAAATAACATTTATATTTTAGCTGTCATTATGTGTTTTAAGTGATTAATAAGATTTTAGTTTATAAATAACTTGACAATTGTTATGAGTAACTTCGCAAATTGAGGACAGCATATATTACTAGTTGTACAACAGAGTTTCACTCTTAAAAGAAATCTAGAATCTGGGTCGGTTTACCGGCTTAGATATTAAGCGTAAGATACAAACCTTATTTGCGTATTTATTAATACTAAGTTACGATTAGAAAAGGTCAACCCTGTATGGTTTGTGTATTGTAATACTTTAAAAATATTACTCTATAAACAAATTATAGACAATACAATTCTCTCAAAAGTTAATACGCTCATTGTACATTTTTAAGAGATTCACTTTTAAAACCGCCAACAAATATCATGATCGTTTTTATCGGTTAGTGAGCGTGTATCCTAAAATATCACATTCGACCCTTCGCTGATTTATGACCCTTTTATATAGCCCCGTAAAATTTTCTAATTGCGCTTGTGTACGACGTCACACAATATTTTGTATATTTATCGTGTCCGTACGAGATTTCTGTGTTCATGGGAACGCCATTATCTAAAATTGTATATACTTTGTAATTATGATTCAAATCATCGTCGCAGCCTGTTAAAGGTCCAATGCTACCCCTAGGCCCACTCCAAGATATTTCGTTTTTTATGCACTCTTGGGAGGAATAGTTCCAAATACTCGCCACGTTTGGAGGTTGTTTTGGCGAGCGCAGTATGAAGCCTTGGGACATCCATAGTAAATCATGGTGGTACTATTCGTAAGCCGGTAGGTACCCAACTGTTAATAAAACTTTCATGAAATTGTTTCATAATAAAAATTCGAGAACGCAACGAGTTTTTAACTTTTTGTATAAAAAAAAACTTCCCTCATTTCTAATCTATTCGACTTTAATTATGTCAATTCTAACACTTCTCAATGCACGTAATATTATTAGAAAGACATCAAAAATTTCGCCTCATATAATAATTCATAATTTAAAGAGGACCTTAGCTTTAAAACATTGATTAGCCAATACAGTGAACACTAAATCACTACGTGATTATATATCTATAAATTTATGTACAAAACAATTATCCACGATTCATCAGATCTTAGATTGTCCTTCTATCAATACTGAATATATTAACAATTTTCCGTTCCACTAACATTTTAAATTTTCTTCTTTTTAATTGATAAACTACTGATAAAACTAAAAACCTACTTTGCCTGTTTAAAAGATACACAATTCTTGTTATTTTTATCGACATGATAGAACCAATATAATGTAATCTCACTTTCCAATCCACCCACAGAGAATGGCACCTGTCTAATCTTCAATTCTCATACAATTTCTTTCATTAACACTCAATATTAACACCAGATAAAACTGATAAGCTTATACTTAATGTTTGAGCTTCGGAATGAGTTCTATAGGTTCTGTTAGCGGTGTATTTAACACTTGTATTACATGCAGTAAAGTTCGGGTGGTATCGTAAATGCTAATCACACAAATTGTATAAAACCTTTTTATTCAAATCCTTTTTCCTCGACTCTTTATTGCGTAGGTGTATAAAGTTTTATAAGCTTCTATAACATTAAGATTTGTTCTTTGTATTTTACTCATATTACGTTCAGAAAGCTCTTTAATAGCTTTAAGTTTTCTTTCTTTTCTAAGATAGGTTATACATGTCTCAAGGTGTTTTAAAGCCTTAAATAAATTTATAAATATGAAAGCCACTGCGTTTTTCCATCTGAATAACAGAACTGATTTTCGCGAATTTTAATGTAGGTTAAAAGAGGCTATCCTTATTTTTGCGAAAATAAAACTTGTAAGAAAATTTTTAAAATACATAATTTTAACCCTTTTTTTCTATTCTAACATAACATTTAACATCTAACGCTGTATAGAATTATAATAATAAAGGAAAAAGTATCTTCAGCATTTAAATATATATATAAATTTTGTGAGAAAACGCCGGTAACCGTTTCTATGTGTTTCTACGGATAATGCGTTCAAAAAACAATGGTTTACTACCAACAACGCATTTGTTCATCGCATTGCTTCGAGCAACTGACACGGATCATTTTCTGTTATTATCAATTATTCAGCGAATCCCGCCTGTGGTGGGAAATGTTGCCAGCAACAAAATTGCCAACCGCAAGAATGTAATCTCTGTGTTTTCTGTAAAATTTTATATTATTTGCACTCTCACATGATATACACTTAATACAAATGTTAAGTTAGGCCCTGGGGGTGTGAAATCGACCAATATAGTGACAGTTATTACGATACAGTTTTGTGCCTTAGGCTGGAAACTGTAAATAGTGCCAGGTGATAGCTTTAGGCCTCCCATAATATATACAATTATGGCACACGGAAGAAATAATATGCATGCATAAGGAACTTAACATCGAGTTTATTTTAGAAATTCTTGAAGCCCTAAAGAATATCTGGTCATTGAATTTTGATCATTAATATACACAAAAACGAATTCGCCTTTATATCTATACACTCATATATTTAATTTCTCAATTAGGTTTTTTATAAAATAGATATAAAAGTAAAATACAAAAGTAAAAATAGTATAAAAAACCTAATCGGGAAAACCAGCAGCGGAGCTTGGTCCAAGCTACCGATGGTTAGGGCCGCAGAGAAAGAAACTTTCTGACATTACGTGCTGTGTCCAGGAGTACTGCCTTTTGCATCGGTCCCTTGACCCAACCGTCAAGCGATTTTTTATCTATACTTATTATTATAAAGCTCAAGGGTTTGTTTATTTACGCGCTAATCTCAGAAACCGCTGGTCCGACTTCAAAAATTATTTCAGTGTTAGATAGTACATTTATCAGGCTATATATTTTCAAAAACATTAGGGATTCTTACTAAACGTCCAATAATGTAACCCGAGGTAAAAAATCGAAATGAACGCAAACGAAGCCGCAGGCCAAAGCTAATGTAAGATAACTTGCCTTGACTTGATTACGAACGTGATTACCAGAATAAGATTTGTATGATTAAGTCCTTGGTAAATCAAAGAAAACTAGATATTTGTATTGAAATCCTAATAAAAATTATTTGTAAACAAAGTAGTGTTTAATTTTTTATATTTCAATAGTGATATTCATACTGTCCCATTACTTTTACTTACAATACTTAAGTTAGTAAAATACTTGTCTATAACATGTGTATGACTAATTATCCATTTTATAAAAACCGTCGTTCTCACTTTAAAACTAACATGCTATATTATTATATAAAAACTTATCCTAATTTTTTAATTTTTCTTAAATTAGACCAATGTCATGTTTCTCAAACTACTGACATTATACTGGCTCAATAATTAGCCCATTATATACGTCAAAAGAAACAGTATTTATTCGTTAAAACTAATTCAATGGATGGAGAGCTCTTGAGCAGAGGAGTGACGCGTGGCGCCAACATCAAAGCCACGAACTTCTGCCTGACGATGCATAATGCGAATTGTAACTAAGCCAATCATTTACTAGGACAATGCTTTAGAATACGATACGAAGATGTCCGACACTTACTTCTATAGAGATCAGCTGTGGAGTTAGCAGTCGCATTGTTAAACAAATCGTCTTAACTAATAATTATATGTATACAATTAAAAATTGATGTGTACAAGGTCATAATGGACTCGAAAATTGCAAGACAGATATTGATGAAATTTAAGATAATCTCCAGTATTCTGAATATATATCAGTGAATAAAATAATAGCCTAGCGTCCTATCGGATTTACAGGTACTTATTTAAACAGGGCTTAATCTCGCGTTGATTATAGGTACATCTATCTATAATATGACTTCATATATATAATTTTATAAGTTCCGTTCGGGTCACGTACTACCGCTTAAAGAAAAAGTCATGAAGTGCTATGTGCGTTTCGATTTCAGTCTATGAACTTCCGAATATTCGAAATAAAAATAAATAAGACCGGCTGCAAAACGTCACAATGTCAACAATGGTAATGGCTATATGGCTAAGGGCTTAAGGTTGGCAGCGTCTCTTCTAGATCTATTGATCTTGGACGTGTCCATGGACGACAGGAGTCCCTTAATATAATTAACTGTATGTTCGTTAGCCTTGGTATCGCATAAAAAAAATATTTTACCGCGAATTTATACTTTTGAGCTAAGATCTTTTGCATGCGAAGGACTCATCATCGAATTTCATCACCGTTTGATATTAATCCTTAAACTAGGAACGTGAAAGGAACAAATATTCATTTTTATTTCAATATACAATAAATATATCAAGATCTTTGGTACATAATTTAATATACAGATACAGAGATCTATACTTAAATATTGTTAACTGTTAATTAATTTTGTATGTGAAATAATTCTTAAAAACTATGAAATAAAACATGTTCCATAATAACAATAGATTGGACTTTACACTTAACCATCCCGTATGTTGAAAAAAAATTTCACCAAAAAGTTTGTAATGCGTACATTTTTTTTATCGTAAGACAATACTTAAATCAAACAAACCCTTCTTCATTCACAAGTAAATCATGTCTCGTTGATGTCATTTATGTAAAATATATTTGTTTAGTGATGTTTGTGCGCACGCGACTGTGCCCTAACAAAGAGCCCTAACCCTTAACGAAGGGTTGATATCACTCTACATTGTACAACCCTCTCAGAACTACTGCCCTCGAATCGGATGATATTATTATCAATGCTTACAAAAAATCGGGGACTCCGTTAGTGATGACAAAAGAAAATTTGTCATCATAAAACAGTACTTAGTTAAGAAAATTTTTTAAGTACACGGGCATTCAATTTAAAATTATACTATTACTATTAATCTCTAACGATCTAACAGTCTTTAATTATATTTGAGTATCTTTTAGAAATATTTTTTTTTTTAAATATTTTTTTATATTTTTTTCTTTTAGTCTAATTAGAATAACGGTGTAGGTGAATAACGGTGTGTATAATAACTATATTGATATACAAAAATATAAATGGTAATAATATATTAAACATTACATTAACTTCCTTTCACATTTAATAGAATGTACTTAACTATAATTCTATTATATACCTAGTCGAAATTTTATATAATGTATATAGAACACATTTGTCCTACACTAAACGCAATTCCATAAATATAATTACGATAATCTTTAAACTTACGACAGGGAACAATTTCCCGGGCAAAAAGCGTGGGGCGGCATTTTTATAGGCAGGGATCGTATCCAGGGTGCCACTGTCAATCGCGGCCGCTCTGCGAACACACGGGCTTACCACGCCACAGCAACAGTTTAGTGCCGAAATATCATCGAATAATTGCGTAAACAAGGATAATCAACGAGTAGGTGGAGCCCGTGGCGCCCGCACGCCCCTCTAAACTTTTTTCCCAGTGTTTGGGCGGCGCGGAGAGCACGCCTTTCGTCCCACGCGCCCGACCGCATCCATGCTCAGCCAAAGACGCTATATAGACAAGCCGACGGCAACGCGCCGACGGCCAAACGTAAACAAAACTTTGATACGTTCCAATAGTATGTGGTGATAATAAAACAAAATAACACGCATCCGCGCCAGTGACACTCGAAATTAACCAATCAGACCCGTTTCAGCGTCAAAAATCGAAATTTATTTAACACCCGTTAAAAAATGACGTCTAGTAACTTAACAAACTCGCAAACTTCGTCGGTGTGATGTTATTTCAATTTAATTACATTCATAACTAAGTGAAAACGGAAAACGATGAAACAATACAGGGATGTAGTGTTGCCAACATGAATATACCGAGTGCCGGGGAAAACCGCAGAATGAAATGGACATTACCGACTTTAATAATATTATTTATCCCCCTATTAAACATGGCGAGGTGAGTTTTTTTATAACTATTGTCACGATTTGTAAATTTAAATGACAATACCTATTATTGTAATGAGACGTGCACGCGCTTAATTCAAGTCGAAAACAACATGGAAATTTGATTCTTAGCGCTCGGTAATTTGGCTTGCATTAGCGTACTCCAACTAATCACAGATCACAATGACTGTCAAGCGATGAGGCGTCGCAGTGCATACGACACAAAAACATCAGAACACTAATCATGCAAAACTTAAGTTGCCAACGAGCGTTTAATGAACACTGTAATGCATGCAAATTTAATAGGTGACAATCATTTAGATAACCACCCAATAGGACGCGGGCTTACTTAGTATGTAAATAGAAGCCGATATGCCACCGCACGAGGCCATAAAATATATTATGATAGCAACGACTGCATAATTGACCAGTTAACTGGGTGATTGATACTCAGCGCCGCCCGACTCTGCTTCAAGCCAGTTGCACAAATTACGAACTAGTCACAACAACTATACGTAAAGTAATCTACGATAATAGATTTATGGCAACGCAAATTTGCAATTGGATTTAGATTCTGTTACGAGACAAACTCAATACATTTGTTGATAATTTTCAAACTACAATTTGTCAACAAGTTACGTTATCCCAGATAACTTGTCTCAAATTATAGTGGATCGTACACACATGATTTGTTAATTAACATAAATCAGCATTTACATATGTACAGTTCATTCATATTTAAATTAATTAAAAATACACACGTCTATTATGTAGTAATTAGAATCATCGTTACCAAAACTACAATTAAAATGCTAAAATTTTCGTTTTGTTTTTAGTTTGTTTATATAGTGTCTTGAATAAAGTGGGATAGTAATTGTTCTATGGCACATCTATCCAATTAGAAAATATTTTATTGACGAGATTGAGTGACCTCTAATCAGCTTCAAAAACGAATTTTCATCACTACTTAGGGAAAAATTACCGTCAACAAACGTTTTTTATAATTTTGACAAGTTGATTAATTTTTTTCTATAAAAATATTATTATGCGGACACGATTAAAATCAAGCAAAATCGATTTTTTTTTTAAATTCTTTACCGATCTCTAACCTAGCCATACAAAACATCCAGTGAAACTTAATTTAGCTCGTAAACAAACACATCATTTACGATACGTAACAACCACGTACCAACATACAAATAAATTCTTTAGATAAAAATTGATTATGCTTATCTCGAGAAATATTTCTACAGCGATCGATTTCAATACTAAAATTGCTTCGTTATGCACGTTAAGCATCCCTTATCTATAGTACTAATTGCCTATATTGGTACTTAAAGGTTACGCCAACAAATCACCAACCTTTATCCGTTGTAGATTATAAACGCTACAAATAGGTACTAACCCATCCTACACATTGTTGGTACACGGAATTTCAATCAGAGCTTTCGAGTTTCAGAACGAAAAGCTCAACCTGCTGCAACTTGTTATGCGATATTGAGCTTAATCTCAAGGGATAAGGTACAAATTCAAATGGCGCTAATAGGCATTATGATGTTCTTAAATGGACAGGGTTGTTAAAAGTATGTGCAGAATTGTCGGTATGCAGCGAGAGGCAACGCAAGTAGCTGTAATTTGTATTGAAATAACCTTTCTGAATGAGTATCTGAACGTTTCATCAGTCCGACTCAGATTTATTATTTTTTACTGACGTTCGCTTAAAGCACGAAATTATTGTTTTTATCTCGCTCTTGTGGAATTTTCGATGCAATTATATTAAACCGCACTCGGATTTTTAATTGGATCACCGAGTTAAATGACGTTAAAAAGCTGTGGGTTACATCCAATAATTGCTTTTGGACGGCACTGTCAGTTATATTGTGGAAATTTATACAAATAAACATCG
>JAOSYY010000010.1:9719540-9731201 GCA_025727935.1 Hebomoia glaucippe
ACCGATGGTTAGGGCCGCAGAGAAAGAAACCTTCTGACAATACGTGCTGTGTCCAGGAGTACTGCCTTTTGCATCTGACCCTTGATCCAACTATCTAGCGAGACTTTTTAAATGTTGGTCAAGACTTTTATTATTATATGTCGTATTTATATTAATGTTTATTCTTGTGCTTAACTTACGTAGGTACTGTCAGAGCTTCGTGTAAAGGCCCATATGTTAAACTTGCTGGAAGTCACGAATTTAGCGTAGCACATTATACGGGCAAAGTAAACTACGATACCAGAGAAATGGCTGATAAAAATAAAGATTTTCTACCACCTGAAATGATTGAAACTATGCGGGCTTCAACTAATGCTACTATGCAACAGTTGTTTAAAAATAAACTTACAAAAACTGGCAACCTCACTCTAGCTCCAAACGAATCTCAATCGTCAGCGAATAGGACGAAATCGCAAAAAGAACAAGAAAATATTAAAGCTCGAGTAAGTTATATGAATATGTAACATTAAGTTACTAATGCATATGTACTTAGATAAAAAAATTCTTAGGCCCTATCTTGTTCATTAGTTGACCAGTTTTTTTATTGCTTACGAATAAAAGCATTTTAAAAATAATCATTTCAGAAATTCAATACCGTCTCAAAAGGACAATATTCTCAAGTCCGCCGTATGAGAACAGCGGCTGCAACTTACAGAGTAACAAGTTTGGAAATTCTTAAGCAACTTTCAACAAGTAACGGTATACATTTCGTAAGGTGTGTCCGTACAGACTTAAATGATAATCCTCGTGGCTTTCAAACTGAAGTCGTAAAACAGCAGTTGAGAGCAATGGCGGTTCTGGATACTGCAAAAGCTCGGCAATGTGGTTTCTCATACCGAATTCCATTCGCTGAATTTATAAGGAGGTAAATCACGGCATAACCAAAAACCGAAATTGATAAATAATTTTATGAGAAAAGCTAATTATATTTGTCTATAAATTCTAGGTACCGTTTTCTAGCATTCGACTTTGACGAAAATGTTGATGAAACAAAAGACAATTGCAGACTGTTGATGATCAGACTTAAAATGGAGGGCTGGGAATTAGGAAAATCCAAAGCATTTCTAAAGTATTACAACGAAGAGTTTCTATCTAGGTGAGTACATACCAGACATCGCTTTACGAAAAACGAACAAAATTTGAATATCGTTTTGTCTGCAGGTTATATGAAACTCAAGTTAAGAAAATTGTCAAGGTGCAGAGTATGATGCGTACCTTCTTGGCAAAAAGGAAAGCTGTGCAAAGCAAATCCAAGGCTATGCATAGTGAGTGATACGCGGGAGTGAAACGCTAATGTGTTCGGAGTGTGGTGTGGATGCATAGAGATGGGCGAAATTTATAATAATTAAGGCTTCTCGTTTAGCTACAGTGCCTTAAAAACGCTTTTAATCGCTATAGAAGTTTAAAATCCCTGTGAAATGCTTAAGTATGCTAGAGCTTAGATCTGAAAATGACCTACATGCTTCCCAATAAAAAATAGCAGGCAGAGTCCGTCCATCTCTATGCGTCAAAGTTATGTATAAACAAATTATGACTATCATTCACATATCTATTTCAGTCAAGGAATTAAAAAAGCAGAAATCTGCTACCATGAACGATGAGGAGGCTGCATTGGTTATACAGAAGGGTATGTAAAAATATATTAAAATAAGATAGGTTAAAATAATACGGACAGAAGTCATAAATCAGTGGAAAACGCGTGTCTTATTCAAACAATACAAAAACTATTACGCATCATTAGAAAAGCACAAAAAAAAGTTTTCTTACCCTTTTTGTCATTATCTGTCTGTATCTAAACACTCATCTCACTACGCACTCAACGGATTTCACATGTAGACTAAGCATGCCTCGAAGCATAAGTCTTTTTTCATTCAAACCCGATATCAGAAAAAAGTTATTCGCATTTAAAGATATTTTCTCTCAGTCTTCTCTATATATAATAAATGAGAAGAAATGGCTTATCTGTACATTCAATTAACCCAAAAATAATATCATAGACAAACTAAGTGACTGACAAAATCGGCATTAACGCCAACAAAGCCGCGGGCAAAAGTTAGTAGTTATGTAAATGTTATTCGAACGCCAGATCATTTTCTATCTGCTCCACGTTTGTCTATAGTAGTATATGCGGCAGCATTAAAAGCACTTACCTTAATTTCAGCATATAGAGGTTTCGTTGTTCGTAAGGCGTATGGGCCCCTTGTAAATAAATCCACTGGACAAATTGACGAGGAGACGTCGTCTTTTCTGAAGCGCTTTGCGAGGAAATGGAAGAGTAGATCGTTGTTCCAAGTTCTGCTTCAATACCGAGCTCTTCGTTATCAGGACCTAGTTAATTTCTCACAACAGGTATATTGAATTTCAAAATAGTTAATAAATGCAAAGGATTCGCTTCCATTATTTAAGTATTCAAACTGTATTGATTATATTTTAAACTAGTTTAAAAATTTTCGATTCTACAAGTTATGCGATATAATAAATATAGCTTAATATTTTTTGTTTTTCCAGATTCATATTTATAATCAAGTTCTGGTTGAAGGCCTATTAAACACAAACTCGTCGGTGTTACTGGAACGTATAGACCCTCACGCCAAGAAAGAATTCCTCGGAACGGCACGCCCAACAGTCTGGAAACTGCCATTTAGACTTGACGAAATTCAATATTTCGACACCTCGCATATGTGCGATCCAAAGGCCAAAAGCAAGTACGTATTGAATTAAATTAGCTTGGCTGTACGATGGTGACTTGATGCATTACTAAAAAGCTTTGCCTCATCAAAAATTTCAACCACCATCGTTCTCGTTATTAGATTCCTACAATTAATCGGAAGTATTTAAAGCTTTTATACATCTTGAAGGTAAACTGCGACTTACTTTTCATTATGTATCATAGATTTTTATTCTCATCTATTATTATTCTCATCATATGATAAATACAAAGACTTCATAATGTATTTAAGTTCGCAGCGTGCCCTTCCCATTTTCTAACCAACTGGTTTCTCATTATAGCGACACATTTGCCAGTCAATACGATTCAGACCACGAGCAGTGGGACGAACCTTTCAAACATCGGTTTAGTTCTCCAGGATCGACGACCAGAACGACGAGTACACAGACCCTCCTTAGCGTGCCCTTCTGCAGGGATCCGACGCAACCCATGCCCAAGTTACCGGACGAGCCCAAGCGGGTGGAATACGCTCCGAATAGACCAGTGGTCTACAATAAGAAATACGTCTCTTCCCCTCAGAAGTTTTACCAACCGCCGACCCCCTGGGCCACTCACAATGAAGAAGAGGCATCAGAAATTTCTATTCCGAGACGCCCTGCGAGCTTGTACGGTCCAGATTCAGAAGCGTGCGATCCCATTCGCGAATTACAAGCATTGGCCAAGTCCACTGGCGATCTGAACGATGATGATAACCCACCGTTCAACTTTCAAGCTATGCTGAAAAAGACGCCCAAAAACAGAGCCTCTATGAAGCGCTATGGTGAAAATGATGACATGTTTGACAGGAAACAAGCACCGCCAAAAAGAATTATAACGCCACCAGAGCAAACAAACGTTTATAGAGGACCGAGGCGATCAGAAAGCGGCAATTTAAAGTCGCCTCCGCCAACACCAACCTCACCTCACGGCAGACACACAGTATACACTTACGAAGACCCAGTATCTAGATCGGATAACGATTATTTAAAGGCCAAAAGCAACTTTATAGACAACAGAGATGAAACGAAAACAGTTGAAATAGCACCTGGTATCTCTGTTGAGGGAACAGTTACTGATTTGTAAACAAACGTTTCATATGTTCCGTAAAAAATATATTTGAATCTCCATTGCCTTAGACGTAAAATACATACTCTTACTACAGAATTACATATATATCAAATTTATCTTTAAAGCCATAAGTTACACGTCACTTAGGTTATAGTTCTCTCATCTCGATTCATCCAAAAGATTTTAGTATAAAATTACAAAATGCGAATTTCTTCATGTTTCGAAACCTATCAAGGTCATCATACAAAAATATATCTATATTATGACTATAATTAACCTTATCGACAAAATTGCTTTGGTAACTTATTATTACTTAAAAACTATAGTATGTTTTCTAATTTTAAGTGGTCTTCTCCTTATATCTACATAGTAGGTAATAAAAGTTTATTAGTAGAGTATTTAGTAGGGTGGATTTTTTACTGCATAAAGATTAATATACTGTAAATTAAACATGAGGATTATTCCTTTTATGATTAAATTTCTCATCACATAAAAAACCCCGAAGACCAAAATAAGCTTTGATCTCTATTTTACTTTGAAACAATTATTTTGAGAGAATAATTATTGAATAAGTAATTTTATAACAAAATTCTCAAAAGGATTTCAATATTTTAATGTATTTGTCATCTTTCTTTGGCTAATTAAATCGGGTTTTGACGTACAGTGGGTATAAATCGACAATTACAAAAATAGATAATAAAAAATCCACCCGTTATAGTAAATGATAAAATATTTAAACTATATGACCCTCATATTATTACTGGATCCTAATAAGTTTTGTTGCTTAGAAATGACGTGGAAGGCAGTAATGTCTTTACTTTAAATTAGCATTAAGCTCATATTACCCATTTGTACATGACGATATGTTTCTGTATAATTTTTTTTGTTTATTTAAATATCATAGCTACTATAATATTGTTGCTGAAAATAAATATTTAAAAAAGTTCTTTTTCATTACTACCCTTAAATATATTGTTATCATTATGACATTTCCAGTATCAATGTTTATGGATCAATGCATGTACGTACCACTCCCAACTACAGTACAAAATATCTTGAAAATCTTAAGCTCTATTAAGTCAGTCATTATATAATAGTTATCGACAAAAATTAGTTGAATGTGCCTTGTGAACATCAATACAAAAACTATTCTCTTTAATAAAATATACTTTTAATAGAAACTTCCAAAGGCTAAGATGCATATCCCAAGGCGACTCAAATCCCTATCTATACTCAAGGACTGTTATAAATATATAAAAAATATTTGATAATTTTTACGTCAATTTCTTAAAGTTTAGAGAAATCAACAAATCCAACACGTGACAAGTTTTAATCTATATTAGTTTTGGGAATTCTGAAATGATTTTTTAAAACTTTGGCTATGCTCAAGTATAGATCGTGACTTGAGTCACAATTAAGAATGCAAGTCTTTGAAGTTTAATAGTCATATTGAATAGTTTTTGCCAAATACTCTTCCGGACTTATAGAAAGCTATTCCTGGTGAGATCAACGCTCCTAATTTGAAACAGAGATTCAACTCTTCCTTAAAACTAAACTTAGAAAAATATGACACACGTCCTAATCGTTTTTATTTGAATATATTTTTGCGTACGAAAACTACGCTTAACCTAAACTCTGACATGAGTAACGTGAGATCAAAATTAATATATACAAACTTGTGTATAAATCTAACGAAGATATTTCTAGAATGGCGAAAAACTGTTAAATGGCCTCCCCACTGCTATTAATGACATTGACAACTTATGTCAGGTGTTGACAGCCGGATACTGTCTGAGGTGTAAGCTTATAACACCTTAATCACAGAACATCACTGATAATTTAATGAACCAACCAACCATTTATTTAAATGTTAGCCAGTCGACATATTTCGAATCTTGGCAGCAATTAACAAAATCTATTAAAACATATATTTACTGTATTAAAAATCATGACTCGATAATACATGATTATCATCGAAATTTAAGTTATATTCATAAATTTCTTAGCACTAATGGAGTATTATGAGTTTTTTTATTTTTGTTGATCCCGTCTTACCGTGGTTACTTGACCAAAATCGTTAGTTCCCAACCTTAAATATACTTTAATTAAATCCTATATTAAGACCAGACTTATCTCACTAAGATTGTCAAAGAGGTGCAGTTTCGCACCTCAATTGACTTCCGCGAATACAAAAATATAGACTTCGGTACAGTATACTTCAACATTAAATTTTTTATAAAGAAATCGTTCCTCGTATATAATATACATATATGTATCCAAAATATACTCTTTATATATCGAATGAATTTATAAAATCTTTTTCATATAAAAATCTTAAATTAGGCGATTTTTTTAGATATTGCTGAGGTGAAAATAGATCTTTACATTCTGCTTTGTAAAGACAATATATTAAGAGCTTAAATATCTTATACAGTACTAGAATACTGTAAAAAATAGTACATAATCAGTAAATCAATGTTTTTCGAATTGGGGAATACCCTAATGCACTTCCAATTTTGAAATTAACGGAAATCCTTTGTTACTGATACTTTCTAATGGACAAACTTATTCAATCATGTGCTGTCAGCCTATATATTTTAATTTCGAGCATTGAAGAACACAGATTAGACTCCAAACAAAATAGAGCGCATTTCACGATTTTTCCAACTATCAACTACCATATATAATTCAGTATATAAAGGTTCAGTTATTGGACTCAAAAGTCGTATTTTAATGGCAGACTCAATTAGTTTTCTCACTCACAGTGCCATTGGCATCCATTCCGACTTGCCCTAACAGCTGAGCTACACTGGGTTCGTTCAGAGTTAGTACCGCATGAGCTTCTACCATGACAACTAAGGAATTTCTGGCCTCTTCGTGGGGAACACCGTGAGTTTTGGTGGCGTGGGAGTACCACGCTCCAGTTGATGGCAACACGGAAACACACCATTTACATGACAACCTGAAAACAATGATAAGTTGTTGACTTGTTACAGCTCTACTATTAATTTAACTTTGATACTTAAACCTTCGTCACCAAATCAAAATCACTTCTTGTTTCTATGAGAATACTTACCTTTTCTCAAATATATATATATATATATATATTTTTAACTATAATGATATGCATTATATTACAATATTATAAAATGAAATATTTATCATCCATAAAATTAATTTTAATTTAAAACATTTAAAAAAAAAAGTACATTGATCCTTCCATCCCAGTCGCTGAATCGATTTTCATGAACTTTAGCACAGATATAGTTAGTTACTTTGGTTTGCTAAAAGAAACTTATAGGGAGAGAAATGGAAGGGATATTTTTTTAAATTTATAATGCTAAAAATCATAGGTCATTAGAAATTGTATAACAACCAAACCTACCCTCAAAAGCTAAAATTCTTGTTATTCACTAACTAGAAATTGTCGTTACCTGTTCGTCATATGCCTCGACTTGACGTGCCTTCGACGATAACCCCAGCTGTTATAAACCCGAGGACAGAACGGACATGGAAACGACGGATTCGCGTAACACGCACCAGACTTATCTGAAAATATGTAGACAATACCTAATATGTCACTCAATACCTTAATTATCCAAACAACTGACCTTTGAAAAAGATTTTGTAATGCAAAATTATGACTAAGACTTTCTTATTGGTTTATTATCGTTAAATGTTTTAAACATACATTATTATGTATCTACACAGAAAATTGTTTTTGGTTCATTTTTGTTCTGTCCTCATATAGCTGTCCTATACAGCAAATAACCTTGAGCACTTAAATATTTAATCTCTATTCAACAGGTCAATTGGCATTAAGTCCCCTATTAATTTGGTTCACTATTTAAACTTGGGTGACAGAAGAATTGTGACAATAGTTCATATAAATGTTTTGGATTTATTTACATTTAATCGGTACATTAAAAAATACACAGTCATAAGCTTCTATTAAAACGAAGCAACAAAATTTAATGAATATATTACCTTTAATAGTTTCGTTTGTCATCAGGTTCAAATTATCCGTAGCTATGTTTAAACTTTCCACAATAGTTCCGCTCTGCAATACTGTTTCTACTTCTTTGTCTATCTCTATTTCCTTATCGCCATCAATATCACAAGTGTTTAAACATGGTTGCGTGCTACTGACTTCGTTTATCCATTTTTTTCCATTGCAATCGTTAGACGGTCCTAAAGATCTGGGCGAACTCTCCGAACTGATTGAGTATTTTTTCTCTAAATTTTCATCAACAACAGCAATATCTGCATCATTTGTATTCTCACCAGAGTAGTCTGTTACTGGTGAATCAATGGGTTCCTCCTTTGGCATTATATTCTGGAAATTATAGCAATATATTGTATATAGACACAGTAATTCCATATATGAATCCTGTAAGAATCTTAGTACTATATTGATAAACACAAAAATTACACAATATGAGATTTGCTAAGTCAAAATGTTAAGTCTTTAAGATATTGGGCACGATAGTGATAATATTTAGAAAAAACATGATTTTAGCATCTCTAAATATGTATACAAAAAAAATATGAATTTTTTTTTGAAGTATATACATATAAATAACTAGCTGACCCTCGCAACTTTGTCTGCATTACAAGATGAAATACAGATTTTTAATTTAATATAAGTGGTTCTATCAGTTAACCACAATGTTTGACTGAAAGAACCAGTTATACCAGATCCAGTTTGTTTAGGAAGATAAAATTGACAAAATTTTTATTTATTTTTATTAAATTAAATTTGTTTTTCCTCTGAATTTTTCCATATTTTTCTACTGTTAAAACCTTTCCTGGACCTCTACAAAAAATTCTTGTCAATTCAAAATAAGCCAAATCAGTCCAGCCGCTTTCAAATTTTAGTGAGGCTAAAGCACAGCAATTCATTTATATATACCTATCCAAGATGAAATTATTAGGTTTAATTAGGGAATTACCACATAAGAACTCCATGTCTAAAATTGTTATAAAAGTAACATAACCACTTATGAAATTTGAAAACATTCAAGTGGTACTTAAGCAACCATTAACTTGGCTTATATAAGAGTTATCCAGTTATTGGTATATGTCAAAGTATCACTTGAGAATGGCTAGACTGAATGGGATTTTTTTGTGGTTATAATAGTCAGTATGATGTAAGTAAGAAATCTATTCAAAAATATATAGGAAATGTAGGCATTTTCTAAACATTATTATATAGATATAAATAAAAATAAATATCTACTTACATGACTTTTTGTATCAAGATTACCATTACTTAATGATTCAGGCTTAATATTGTTGGAAGGTTTCTTTATTTTGTTATTATTATCTTCTTGTTCACTCTTTTTACGCTTCTTCGCACTTGCCTGTGTACTAGTTGCTGCTTTCTAAAAAAAATTCATATTATATGTTAAATAAATAATAATGAGTTATTTACCATAAAAAAAGTTATTATGCGAGAAAGGAGACATTAAAAATGAAACTTATTTTATGCCAAAAACGGTTGTATCTATGACATCTATTATTACTAATAGAAATGGAATAAATACTTATCGGAAGTATCTTGGGAAATTTGTTTCACCATACATACACACCCAATTATAAGACTTTCTTGCACAACATTATTTATTATATATCAATGTTCTTTGTAATTAGAACCTTTGTGTAGTTATAAAGTGTAAAAATATACGCTACCTCATCTTCACGACCAGAATCACTGCCTGTAGACAGGCCACAAATCCTTAATGCTTCGGCTGTTTTCAACAAAACTGGTAAGAATTCCTCAGTAACATTCACTTCTCCGTTATACATAAAAGTCAGAAGAGTTCTTAAAGAGCTTGTGTTGATGTCATGGAGTACTATAATTGGATCTCTGTGGGGGTTTTGCTGTGAAAAAACATGTGGGCGTAAAATATAAACACGATGCTGAATTAGAATAACTTTGCTACTTTAAGATAGATATATTTACCTGAAAAATTGTTCTAAAAACTGAACTGTTAGCCGAAAGAATCACTTTATGTGCCTTGAAGCTGTGTCCCTCGGAAACGAGAGTGACATCAGATAATCCTTCGTCCTTATATAGTTCCTTTACATTACATAATATATTATTTTGATAACCATTCCATTTTAAACTTATTTCCTGATTCGACATGATGTTTCTGCATGCAGAATATTTATAAACAAATAATTACGAAAAACAAACAATAATTAAAATGCATCCAGCTCTGCTGAAACTTGAATTTGAAAGGTATCATGAAGTGTTACCATTAGCCAATTACGTTCCGTTACCGAACAAAGTATAATAAAATTCTTTTTATTTAACTGGCAATGTCTTCTTTTCTTTAGTAGTTCTATAAATTTAGACAAGATGTCAGGAGAGCAAATAAAATATATAAAGCAATAAAACAATTATACTAAATAGGTACGTAATTAAAATTTGCGTTGAATTAATTAATCGAAAATCGACTTTGTAATGTGTTATCTTCTATGGGTTTTGCAAATTATGTTGATTTTAGACAAGCAAAATGTTTTAAAATATTGAACTGCGGTTCTACGAAAATGAACATGAATAATAACACAATTAATTGTGAGACAAAAGCCTTGACCCTCTTTTGTTGTGATAAATAATTCGAGGTCGCCAAAATACAGTAATTAGTTTTGAAATAGTGTATTGATAATCGATAACAGGTTTGGCTTATATTCTTTCAAAATAAAATGCTTGCCTATAAATTGTTTACATTACCTTTTTCCAACTTTCAACCATTCTTCTAACATATTATAAGGCATTTAGGTTACTTATAAGTATGTAGTTAATGGCAAATCCTCATAATACCTACCATCAGTGTCGGATGAAGCCAGTAGCATTTTTTTAAAAATGGCGAGCTTTGCTGTACTTACGGTTATCAGGTTTATGAAAACGTTGATACATGGGGCTCTGTATAGCGTGGGGCCAGTGGTTTTGCTACCTTTTCTACCGTGCTAATCCGGTACTGCCTATCATAGGAATAATACGTATATGTATGAATAATATATACAGTGGCAAATTTTCAGTATTGGCAGCCCAGACTTCCTGGCCCTTAAGGCAGATTCGCCAGTGAATATATAAACGAGTTTTTAGTGTTTCTAAACAGTGCTTAATAGCAATTTAATATAACTTTTGAGTTGCCTGAATACCACAAGAAATTTGTTACACATTTGATCATCGCATGCTCTAATCGTGCATCTTGTAAGAATGTTATTGAAATTCGACATTTTACTATAGCCATAATATTTGTTTGAAAAAGATATTATATTTATTTGTTAATATACTAAAATTATTTTGATTATAACATATTACTTCAAATTATAAATCAAAGTAAACAACAATTAATTATAATCTAACATAATACAATCTTATAAACTATAATCTCAATGACTAAATAAATACTTATCTTTTGTTCTTATCATGTCTTAACCACTAATCTTCTAAACACTAGTAGCCGTTAAATCAATTAAATTTTACATAAACTGGTTTTAATTACACCGAGCAATGACGTTCAATTTAGTTTCGAGAATCATATTTATTTTATTCTTTTATTTTACATGTATAACAACAAACGGAATAGACACGTTGGACTTAAGAAATACAGATCCTAGTATTATCGAAGATGCTACTCTGGATACAGTGAGTAACTAATTTTTTTTTAATTAAACATTCTGCTGGAACGCTTTAAAAAATTTTGAAAAAAAAAACACAAAATAGGAAACACGAAAATACGTAAAAAATAAAATGTCGTATTTAAACCTAAAATTTATAAAATTAATTTTATTCAAATAATTTATATTTAAATAGATATATTTCTTTTATGCAA
>JAOSYY010000010.1:9741312-9751903 GCA_025727935.1 Hebomoia glaucippe
AATTTCGAATTATATCAATCTTCAATGTTAATGTGAAACTTACCACCCAAGCGTTAAACCTCACATGCCGTTTTACGCAAACTATGCCTTCTTATCTCGACCTTACATAAAACATGGCTATATATTATCTCTTAAAAGATAGTGTCATTTGCTAATTAATAACCAAGATTTGCCCTTAAACTTTCACTCAGATGTAATATATTAGCAAAATTATTGAGTGTTGAAAATAACAAACCTCAAGTACGATTCCATTAAATACTGTGAAGTGTTTAATTTTTTGCGTTATAAGTACCCACTTAACAGTTTCACATACGTGAAAAATACTTTAGTATTTTAAAATGGATGAACTGAAGACAGCCGTTGTACTTGACTGACAGCTAATTACTAGAAAATATCCTTTACTATTGTGTTAATAAAAATATGTACGTAAAAAACTAACGATACTGACTTTTATAATACAATTCGGATTTTATTATATTTAAGTCATTCAAGCTGCATAAAAAGGCTAAACTTGACGAGAGAAGAGGAAAAATAAACAGTTTACGAAATTGTTTTATAGATAATTAATATTATATTTGAACTAAATATAATCTGTGATTCAATTCTTATTACTAACCTTAGTTATCTGCACCAACAATACACATTCAAAAAAACTTAGCCCAAAAACTATGACTAATGTAGTTGTCGAAGGAGCCCACAGCGTTTTGCGTACGAGAGTTATCCTCGTGTTGCAATTAACATTTAAAACATGTTTGAAGTCTTCTTACTACTAAGCATACAGAAGAACTAATCGTGGCCTATTGATCTTGAACTAACATTGTATTTGGCTAAGGGATCTTGTGTTCTATTACCTCCAGTGAAACACGTTTACACTAAATTTTAGTATTGGTATTAGTAAGCGAGTTTTAAGCACTATACGGGTGGACAGAATATCAAAATTCCAAGCAGGTCACAAACCACTGTTCAAACAGATCTTGAATGCGCGTATCGATAACAATCGATGATTTTTGGAATGCTCAAAATAAATAGATCGACAACGCATCTTTAAATAATTTATGAAGTCATGTATTATTCAATGATATCAGCATAATAAATAAAAAAAGCAGATAACCATACTCAAAACGTGACACTTTTAAGAACTCTTGTATTCATATCGATCATATAAAATTTACATACTGGAGCCGTGTAGGGAAATCATTCTTAAGGAGTACACTCCACAAAAAGTACCTTTAAGCCTTCGATTAACCTAGTAATGTGTATTAATAAAGATTTCAATCTGAATGTACTCATGTATATTTCACCTAAAATTTTATGCTGTCATTAGAAGATAACGATTTCCAGGCACGGCTCGGACAGCCCTAGTTAAATATGAACGTGGTCGTTTATGCAGTCTGACTGATACGAACTCAGATAAAAGGTCAAGCATCGCAGGATGTCTTTATACAATACCGTGTTTGTGCCACAGACTATATATTCTCGAAGCAATCGGGGTGCAATAGGTGTAGCTTATAAACTTTTATTTTTATTGTATAGTCTATAATCATAAAATTGTACTCAATATCCTTTGTAGAGTGAATTGAAATGTTTATAACCAGCATCACTTGTGGGGAATACATTTATTACTGTATAATACGTGCTTTGATCCCAGAAAAGTTTAGGCATAGTTTTGGAGCCACTGCAATATGATTCTATTGTTTGTTTATTAGGGCAGGACGTATGTCAGCCAGCTAATATAGTAATTAGAAGTAGGATACTTTCTCAACACCTAAATTTTGGTTGAAATTTTGATACCTCATTTTTTTAATAACGTACATAACAACAAACGATTAAAAATCTTGTACAGATCATTGTATAATATTCTTTGCAAAGTTATTATAACTCGGGTCAACAATAATCGTTGATAAAAAATTCGAGATCATCGCATATATTTTGCAACTCAATGTAGACATTACGTAAGCGGTGACAAAATCAATGCCCGACCATTCAATTACCTCTTATTTAAATGAAATCTCCTCAATGAACTAAAGTGATTTTAGGACACCACTATTTACGTTCGCACAGTATTTTGCCACGATTTCCCTGTATAAACTTCCTCGTAACGTGAAGATATATAGCTGGGAAATTTAACATTCACAGATCGCGACTGACTCACTTTCTGCGTCACAAAATCCTGTATGACTCACGGATACAGTGGCACACATTCTAAACATTAATTTTTGTCCATAGGTGTTACCTGGCTGATTCACGCCTCTCCGGGGTGAACCGAAACATTGGGCCGAGTTCAATGTAACCCATTCCAGAACTGCCTGTGATCAACACCGGAATTTGATGGAAAAATTACTAGCGTCCGGTGTCATCCGCGTTGCTATGTATATTGCATATATGCCTCTGTGATATTTAAGACGATTAAGTAATTCGTGTGACTCATTCATTATCATGTTTGATTTGTAATCGCGTATAGTAAATATGGTTGACGCATTGTATTGTATCGGTGACCTTACTTACACTTGCTTAGAAAAGTATTTAGTATGGATACGATATACCCATAAAAACATTAAGTCGTGAGCTCATGTGTTACTCATACTTTAATAACACGTGTCATTAGGGGACATTTTTTCTAATCGTCACATATCTTTTAATAGGGGAATAAAAATGGCGGTAGTTTTGAGAAAATAATAATTTTTCATTTAAAGGATATGTGTTGATTGCAAAATAAGTTAATAATGTGACAATACTCGTCCGATATGACAATGTGATCTCAAAAATAAATCGTAGTTTTGATTCGAAAGTGACACATCAAAACTCTACATTTTCACAACAACAATTAAAAAATGTCATATGACATTAAACCCTTTAACGTCATATAGTCACGCAACTTAGCCAAATTTATTAACAGGAATTTGAATTTTAAACATATAAAAATATAGATTAAGTTGCGTTGCATAAGATTGTCAAAAAAATAGTTATTTGGTAGTGTCACTATCAATATAAAACAGCGAAACCGAGTTATTTTATTATGAGTATTAATTAAATAGATATAATCTTAAGGTTCAGGTGCTTATTGTTAATTCCATGTTAATTTAAGGATTGTAATATTAGTTTTTCCTGTATACACTTGACCCGTTACCTACACCATTTTCTTTATAGTATTAAGTTAACTAAAATAGATTTTAGCCATAAAATTTTCACCTCCACGAACATGTCTTATCTTAATTGAAGCTGTCATAAAAATAATAGTAACATTAGTTCCATCAGTCGGATAATTGAAAAATATAGATAAAGATCAATTCGCATGCCATGAATTAATATCGAGAGAAAGTATGAAAGTAGGTTTCTGTAGTGAATCTTACAAAGGCTTTATCGGGTTCAATACCTACTCTTGAGTGGGCTGAGACTCAGTACAACGGAACTCGTATTGATGTGACTAACGGAGCCTGACGCGAACTCTGACTCGAAATACAGTAGGTGTTTTTTGTATTGTATAGAATTGATTTATTGTTTTAAATCGCTTCGTCATAACTAATAACTATAATCTAAGTATACATTATTAACAATTTAAGTAGGAGTTGAATTTACTGAACGACTCTCATTAAGTAAAATGACAATTACGATCTAATATAGGCGATAAGGGTCATAATAATACAGTTGGAGTTTTGAATATCATAAAAATTGGAAATAAAAGAAATACCGTTACACGTAATAATGTAGAATATGATTTTTATAAAAAAAATATTTTAATATAAAAATAGTGTTGCTATAAAAATAATGGTTGAAGTTAAGCAATTGTTTATTCATACTACTTAAATTATTTGATTCTTTTTTTATAATTAATCTCCTTTGAAATTCTTATGCTCAAAGTTTCAGTGTTCATTTCTTTAAATGTATACAGAATTTTAATGTATCAAGACAATTTTAATTTAAAATATTTAATGTACTGTATAGATACAAAATTAGGCTATGATTGCATTGTACTTGATAGCATAACTTGTAAATATACCGTTAATTTTAGTTATCTCTAACAGAACTTTAGTTTATAAATGTTGTATCCTGTATTTTGTAGACGAGAATTAATATAAGTGTAATTGTTAGCTAAAATTAACATCACATTTATTATAACTGGTCATATGTTTCAGTCCAATTAAAATAATGAAATGATCTGTCCGAAATGATATTAAGATTTTATATGATTCGAGTTGAATCTCTATAAACATAATATGTAGATTTTTATACCTTTTGCAATTTTTGAAACGTATGATTAACTAGTCAATAAAAAATAAAGAATTTTTATTGTTTTATTTACCGTTTTGTTTTATACCCCTGCGACAGAACAGATATGTAATAGACTATATCATGTCTCGATTAGCTTGAGGTCTTTGCACCTAACACAATATTGACTCTCAAACTTTGAAAATGGATAGATTACCGTCTTCTCTACTAACTCATTAATAATGTAAATATCGAGTGTCTGTACATAGTATAAAATCGCAGTTAACTTAATAGACTTTAAACGACTACTGAATGCAAACCGCTATATAGACAATTTTATTGTATCTGCCTTTGTTCTTAAATAAAGAATAAATAGCTGAATTATTTAAAATTGTAAAATAACAGTATAATTAAGATCAATATAATATTATTTTTTTTTTTAATAAGAACGGTTTAGTCTATCAAAAATCATATCAGGTTCTAGTTGCAGCAACAAAGCAGACACGATCTCATACGGAGTCACGTTTGCCGTCACTTTTTATTAAATAAGATATAATTTTTATTAAAATCATTATAATTATAATAATCCTTTAATTTTTGCTGGTATCCAGACTAATTAGAGCGGCATAAAATAAAACAAAACACATCCAAAATTAAATAACTTCTTTTATTTCAAAAGTCAAATTTGTTTCCTACATAAACGTGTTAGAATGACAGACGCCGTGACATAAATCGACGGTCTCTAATGGTACGCGCAACGTTAATACAAGTGCATCAGTGGAGGGCCTTATTTAATTCTTTATTTTTTATCTGTTCTCGCAACTCCGCGCGCCACCGCGACTCCGCGCATGCGCATACCATATGTATTTCGCAACGTCCCGTACAAAACGCCTATTTTATATCACAGTTACAGATGTTTCATAAGAATGTTCGCGTCTCCGGTCGCTGTGACGCACGGAGCCACTCCTATAGCACTAGGTTGACTTTAAAATAATATAGATTTAATATTTATTAACTATGCGCATTCACATATACCCGAACGACGCTTTCAACGATCTGCGTAAATCGGTAACAAACTACGAACCACTACCGAGGGGGGGGCCGTCCATTCGATTGAACACGCCATCTCTCCACTTACAAGCTTTCACTCATATTTCTATCCTTCTCTCGCGCAAACGATACTGAAATATGTCTATATAAAAACAGGAGCAAGTGTGAAAGAGACGGCAACAACAATTATATAATACAAAGCGTTTAGTTATTGGTCACTCCGGCCCCGGCCCGCGCCGACGTCAAATCAACTACCAACGCCACGAACACCCTAATTTTAATCAATAATCAACAATTATTCGCCCATCGCTAACACTACACGCTTTAATATCGAGTGGAAAAATATTATTTTTCTGATTTTTCTCCAAACAAAATTAACATAACATCTCCCATGCTGGACACACATGGCAAAACAAAATACAAGGCGAGACGCGTCGGGGGAGAGAGGCGGCTGACATTGCAATGGAAAATAACTTCTGTACAAATCCTGCAAAATTTCACTTACTTTGAAAGGTGCTTTACCACGAATGCTTTAACTACTCGAAAACAAAATATAGTTCCAAAGGTCAATTATGAAGTCACAGAACGCCACACCTTTCAGAAACTATACGAAATTTAAATCACCAAACATTATTTTTCGCAACTTTGGCTGTCCTGTTCTTGAGTAACAACAAAACCTCTTTTTCACCGCACCTCTTCCCCGACACGAATTATTGCTAATATACTATCTCCGTACGCTTATAAGAACACTTCAATAAACAGCTTCTCTTTATATACTACACAATTTACACATTTATATGGTTTACATATTTTACACAGCAATAATAATTGTTTTTTTTTCTTGTAGTCTTCAATATATAATCTATACTTCGAATCGCTAAATATTGTCGCATATATAAGCATGTTTACACAAACACGGAATTCTCTTCCGGTGCATTAATACTTTAAATTCACGATATTAGTTACATCACCTCCCCCTAATTTTAAAAGTTACATTAATATTTAGCAAGTGATTCGAATTATTCTCTCGGTTAGATGTTGCACAGACGCCTAAGAACACAAAACTAGACTATAAAAAAATAACAATTTTCTCCTCAAAAAGAAAAACGGTCACAATGCGTCCCCAGTGGATCAAGACGTAATTTCAACAAGAAGCAAACAATAATATCTATAAATGCTGACAATTCTGTCTTTTGTCTGGAATGACACTAAGCATAGCTTCATATCGGGACGTCGTGATATCGCCATCTCAATTTAATGTATATTATTTCGTTTATGACCCAGATTCCAAAACGAGACTTAGGTTTGAATCTAATCTCAAGATTTGTCTCACTGTTTCCGATAATAAAAAGTTTTGACATTACTCACTTATGGAGTGTAACTTGAGTCACGTTTTAGAATATTGGTGAAAATGTTTAATTTAGTATGAATTTTGAAAATGAATGGAAATTTAGATAATATTAGCATTGGTCTTGTATGAGGCACAGTTTTAATTTATGTCGAAATTGCAGTATAATCTCAAGATATCAAAATTCCGACTCTAGGGCCATTTTTTTAAATTTTATTGGAAATACCAAATGGTAGTGGCGTCATCACCACGTCTCTATAAGGCCCCGCTCTAAGAAACACTAGCAAGAATTTCAAAAATTTAAAATACTATAAATACATTAGTTTCCAAAGTTACCGATAATCAACATACGATTAGTAGAATATTTTTTAGACAAACGTATGGCAAAAATATTGGCGTAGTCCCTCGATGACCATTAATAGAGTGACGAACTTACGACGGAAATTAAGCTAAATGATAGGGCATGCGACACCGCGTATACAGGATATTACTAGGCATGGGTGAGAATATCGATATTTTCTCTGAAAATAATCGATATTTTAAACCACAAAAAACCGATAAGCAATCATTATTTGTGAGTATCAAATTCGATATTTTTAAGAGCTCAGAGTGTATATATTTACGTTCTACTCGTATATATTTGACCGCAGTTTTTACAATATAACCACGTCTGTGGATAAAAATATCGATATTTTTTACTTTACAATACTGAATATATTTTGGAACTATCGATAGGATATATATCGATATTTGTTTCATTTTCCCATCCCTAGATGTATCGGAAAGAGCTTAACATAACCCACTATACCTTAGCCGATATAAACGCTAAAAATTCTAGTTCCATTCTCCTCTTTCATAGAATTTCAACCTCTACTTTACTTGCCACACAAAGCTGTTCAGCTCTTTCCGTCACACTGTATAATTAAATTAGGTAAATAGACAAAAAAAAGGTACGAAAACAGACATTGGCTCTGTTATATTTACACAAATAATGCACATAACAGTCACCGCACAAACGATAGTTTTAATTAAGCCACAGCTATAATAACTCTTCACAGCTGAAAGCAGGTAAAATTATCGTGTGTCCGCTGTAATTTACATAAGACGTAGAAATCTTAAGTATTGATTACGTTATTTCTCTATGGCATTGCAACTTTTGTGACTCGTATGCGGCTACACTCCGGACATTAATTTATAATATAATAAAAAAGATTTCAACGAGGAAGACAAGTTTCGGTAAGAAAGATATATATCATAAAAAATTAATGGAAATTTAAAAAAAATCACAAACAACAAACACAAAAATTAAGAAAAACACGAAACGACCTCTAACAATACTTCAGGAAATATCTGACGTCTCAAAGTATTTCAACGAAACGCTAATTTTTGACGCATAAGAATTACATTAATACTTTTAACGAACGTATGAACCCCATACAATATCATCAACCACCAAGTACGTTGTTCAATTATGATGACGTATGATCCGTTATGGTCCGGTATGATACAGGATGTAGTCTAGTGTAGCCGCTGAAAGGGAGCGAGAACACAGCGAAGTGGCCGCATCCACAAATTAGGTTACATGTCCCTGAAAAAGAAAAACAATTTTGTAAAAAATAAATATATTAACACATTACAATTTCAGTTTAGTTTTAAACAAGAAAATAACAGGGTGTTTGGGGACTGCTCCCGAAAACGAAGACAGGTGATAGTAGTACGAATGATACCTCGGATGAAGAGACAGAATTAAATCAGATCCCGACTAAAAAAATCGTATTTAATAACGTTTTATTAGCGTTGATTGACTCCATCATGTTAGTCCAGCTGTTTTTGTTATCATGCTTCATTGTTGGTTCTTTTTCTTTTTATTAAAGTAATAATATTTTTTATGAAACTATCGTTTCATTTAGCTGTACTTACAAGATGGAGCGTAAATAATGCTAATAAAAGCGTTAAAAATACGCATTCTTTTAGTTAGGATCGATTTTTTTTCCATCCCTTCATGAAATATGTCATTAGTACTATTAGCCGTCTTCGTTTTCGGGAGCAGTCCCCAAACAACATGTATAATTGCAGAAGTTTTGAGAATAATTTCTAAATCTTTTCTATTCTTCTAGCCGTTTCAACCAAATTATATTCAGAATTTTAAAATATAAGTTTCATACAAAATTCATTACACTGTTTACAGTACATTCACAGTACTTTTTTTCTCGCTTCCAGTTTCAATTGCGAATACAAAATAGCTCAATTTCTAGAGCGCCATTTAAAATGTTTAAAATAATAAGTACGAATTAAGAAGGATTGGACCAGCAATCGCTGCATGTACTTCAAGCTTTTCGGTTATTTCTTTTACATCCAAAAGTATATATGACTCTTAGTTATTTATAAAATTTAATTAGGTTATATTAAAGGCCAGAAATATTAGCCTTTCTAAAATAAACGATTCGATTTTTAAGTCCTCAATAGATGTTGGAAAACTCTAAACCATTCGATCGGTTAATAGATTTGTCATAAAATCTTAAAATGTACATGTCTACAATTAATATTGTATTATTTTATAAAAAAGAAAAAAAAGGAATAGATACAGTACCTACCTCATCCAGTGGGAGTGGTGGGAGTTGTGCGCGGGCGCAGGAGCATGGCTCTGCGTCGCCACCCTTTGCACCACCTGGAATTAAAATACATATATATTAAAGATACGAACATTTATAGAGTAAAAGGGTACAGAATTTGTACCTTATTCCTTTCTTGAATGCATTATATTCTTATTATTTTTAAGTATTGATATAAAATGAGTAAATTTAACACTGTGTATATTGAGAATTTTGATCATGATTGGGCTAGGGAAGTACGAAGAATGAATAAGTTATGAAAAAAACGAACATGAGCGTTATTAGCGTTATCTACAACTAACTAGGTGTTTTGAGCGAGCGTGATAACACTCGCTACGTGTGACCAACTTACTTGCATCCCAAGCTTTTGATCTCGGCTAGGGCTACAGCAGATGGGTATAAGATAGTAGGAAATATAACGGAGGTAAAAATTCTATAGTTATTGTACCTGTTGCACGAAGGCCCGTGTGAGGTGCGGAGCACTGCGTTCGGCCACTTCGAAGGCACGCCGCAACTCGTCTATGGCTGCCACGCTCGATGGACCGTGTTTACGGGACAACTGTAATATTAACACACAAATGTTTAATAATAGAAAAAACCTCCAAACGTGTCTTCACGCCTACAGGTTGGCCATTAACTTTCAAAATAATCGGGCGTCTTGCGAAAACTGAAAATCGTTTTGCTTCTTCGTCTGTCCGTTGCCACGAAATCTAAGAAGCGATATAACATACACATTTGTAACTTTGCAAACACCTTTAGTTTCTTCCTTAGAACAGACTTTCAAGATTTCTTGTTTATTGTAGATCGTAGTATTAATGTTTAATTTAATTGTGTTTTAAATAAAGGCAAGTAACACATACCTCACTGAGAAGCGGGTTGATGAGCTGTTGCAGATATGCGTGCCGTCGAACCTTGTTCTCTTCATTATTCGACCCTCTGTGGTCTAATGGCGACGCCTGCAATATTCCAATCGTTACGTTCTAGTTCAACAACAAAAACTAATCGATTCTGTCTTAGATATAATGATATAAATTACATAAAAAGTTTACTTTATAAGATTTAGTATAATATTGTCAAGATATAGTTTTGTTTTTAAATATTAAATTAGTTTTAAATATTTGCACCATATTCTTGCAAATAAACTGCATGTTTTTCATTTTTAGGATAATAATTTGAAATTACTGACCGGACTATTGTAAACTCCGCTGTCCCTATTAGGCGCATGTTCTCTCTCGCTCCTTTCCTTCCTGTCCTCTCTATCTCTTTCCACCCTGTCTCTTTCTCTGTCTCTCTGTTCTCTATCTCTCTCTTTCACGTTTCGCTGTTCAACCGGCGTTGATACGATAGGTGACTGTCGCGACTGGAAGTAAATGTG
>JAOSYY010000010.1:9755201-9766496 GCA_025727935.1 Hebomoia glaucippe
CGTGTAGCTCAAAGGCAATTGCGAGCTGATTTTTATTTCCTCAGACAGAATAAAATAAGTTTACACTCAAGCGCTGCTAGCACTTAACAACTTGCAAATAGAACGCTACATACATGTATTTGTACACAGTTTGTCCCAAAATGGCGCAAATATTGAATGTTGGCTGGCAGCCAGTACGGCCCAATTGAAAAGAATTGAAGGGTATTGGATAGTAGGGACTCATCGCCACTCCAACAGTCTTTGAAGTATTCGTAAATAGAATTACATCCAAGTGGAGGCTTTGACTTCCCGGTGAAAGTTACATTATTTGAAAAATTTATATAGCAAACTGGGTTAGGCATAAAATTATTAAATTTATGACTTTTCTTTATAATTATTATGAATATAATGTGCGAACGAAGTTTAATACGAGAAAGTCTAAACTTGTTAGTGCACGAGAATAAAAAATGTACTGTAGAAAAACATTAAGTTCCTCCTTTTAATACACTATTAAGTCGAGAACAGAAGAGAGCCCTTGGGATATTTCGTATTTTATACTGAATTGGAGAATTTATAATGAACGTAGTTTACTTAAATTATATTATAAAGAAATACTTTTGAACGTTCCTTGATTAAAATATATTTAGTTAAATGTTGAAAAAATAATGGAAATCTTTACGCCGAATTTGTATTATTAAAAAACCAAGTGATAGAAAGAAACATAAGGTCGGAAAACACTGGGAGAAACGTCTTTTGTTTGTACATTTTAAATTATTTAATGTGCATTGTAACAATGAATAGTTTTCGTGATCAATCTTCACGCTTCGTTTATTTCATCCCGGAAGAGGTTCGGCTATCCATCTTTTAACTAGTGACGTTCCAGTCGGCTGATAGTGATTTATGATTTGAGGTAGAATTATCGAGTGTCACACTACGTGTCGTACCTTTGTCACGCCGTGAAAGGGGTAGAAATAAGACCTCAGTTCAATGTATAGAATAACCACTCCCGAACAAAGATATAATGGTATTTTAATACAGCTAATTTACGCACTGACCTAAGTCTCAAACGCAAACATTTGGTATTGTTTTTAGTCCCTCATTGCGGATAAATAACACTTCGCACGTAGGTTACGGAATCGCGATCTAATAACGATATTACTTCCGCCGGGCAACCTACGAAGAAATCGAGATTGAAACTATCTTTATTACAATCTCGTTGTTATATAACAAGAGCCTTATTCTGAGTGTAATAAAATTACATATTAAAGATATATTTACTTGATAAACACATGTATTAAACCTTTTTATTAGATTTAAAAGCCTCTATCGAATTAGGAACGCGATAATGCTCAATATTAATACGTGATTGTAACTTAGAATAAAACACCTAGAGAGTGAAATAGCTCCCTATAAACAAAGATGATGATTGATGACAGTTCTGTAATTTTTCTTGTGTGTTTGTTTGATTTCCTCCATTTTTAATACCTGTTATAACGTAAATAAAAAAATGAAAAGTCTTAAACGTTTCCTTTACCTTCAACGAAATCCATTATACGATAATAATAATAATTATAGCTGTATTAAAACTAGTACAAATAAGGTCATAAGTACAAACCAAAATCGGCAAGTTTAACATCGCCCATTTCACTGAGCAGAACATTGGCAGCCTTAATGTCTCTATGCAGCTTCCTCTCCGAGTGCAAATAATCGAGTCCGCGCAACACCTCGCGCAAGATGACCGCAATGTGCATCTCCTCGAAACTGCCCGCCTTCATCAGGTCTAAGGCGGAACCGCCGCCAAGATATTCCATTATAATCCATAGTTTTGTTCCCTGTAACAATGAGAGGAAAATATAAACAACTTGTTTACATATCATACCTATTATAGCGAATTTATTTAAAATTATAAACTCTAAGGTTGATATAAAATTTATCACAAATTTTCCCTTACGGGTTTCATTTTCGCAAAAACTTGCTTAAAATCGTCTCTAGCGTGCCGTGTATCTCAATCTATATGGAAATGGAGATTACCTAACTATTTCGAAGTTCAAGCGATAACATAAACTCTATCTAGGGAACTACAGTAGCAACGAATATATCAGACAAACTATAACATTGAAACGTATTCAATATGCGGAGATTAGCAGACGTTAGCTCAATTAACGAAGTGTCTCCGAGCAGCGGATAACATGATCGAGTCAAGTGAAATGGAGATTAATGTTCGCACGTCTGGCGTTCCTTAGGCTGACACGTTATAACTTAAACTATATAATTATACTTAGATTAATTTTAATTAAACACAAGCCACCCATATTCAACATACACCTTTCATTTTGTCACTTTGTCAGAGAAATCAAGTTCTAATACATCTTTGCAAAATGTTGTGTTAATTAAAAAGTTACAAGAATGTGACTTGCTTGATAATCATCTCAAGGACGTAATATTATTAATATATTCTTAACTAACAAAAAATACATCTAAGAATCAGCTTATCTTAAGTAAAAAACACATAAAAATCACAAATATTATCCTGTAATTCAGGTATATATACCTTGAACACATCTGTAACCCGCTGATAAAAAAATAATCCTATTTTCCTTCATGTTTCTAAAAATAATTCAACCTCATTAAAAAATAATTTACCCTTTTTACAATGGAAAGGCCATCCAGCTACCGACATTGAGGTCGCGAAATAATTCAGTGCAGCGCCTGATTTATAAATGAACCACATCTCTAGCATCGATTTAATAACATTATTAAAATAAATATTTATTCATTATTTATTTTTAAGAACGAAATTATCGGGAATATTTCGACTAGAAGAACTTAAAACAACCTCTAAGAGATGTAACGTTTGACCGAGAATTCACAGCAGTGAGCCTGAAACAAGAACCGATTCTTGGCAATAGAAACATCTGACAATTCAACTCAACGGGGCGCCGTCAAAATTATGGACGTGATACCGAGTTATATGTTACTTGCATCCGCGTGTGTTAATGTTACACGGAAGAGGACAATGGCAGGAAAAGCAGCGATGCACGGCTCCGGCGCAATTTACGCTCCATCGGCTCTCATAACAGGGTCTCTGCTCTAGATCATAACATTTAAATATATCGCTGCTTGGAACTATATAGATCCTATTTGAAATTTTGATATATCATACTTTTTTACCCACATTAAGACACCTCTTAGTAGAGACAGAGAAACGGACCAAAACATAGGGCAATTTTATTATAAAATGTATTTTAAAAATAAATTGCTATCTTTACTAATGATTACATAAATAACTAAACTGGTATATTAAATTAAAATAATTTGAAATATTGTTAAACACAACTAATTCTCTGTAATATTTTTTTAAATTAATACCCATACAAAATATCTTGACTGTCGTTTCCTTAAAATTTTCATCGCCTCAGTAAGTCTTCATAATTCTAAACTAAGCACAATTGTCAGATTTCATTGCCAATTTTTAATTCTTTGATAAACATACAAATACCACCGCAATCAAATAATGCAGATGATTTATTTTTGCAAATATTAAATCACATTTAATTACCACTCCCAAGTACACTGTAGCTTAGTGTTCATTACTTCAATATTATGTAGAAGCATAGACAACTTCTAACTCCTATAAAAGGACATAACAGATAAAAGGAGAAGAATAAAGTCTATATTTGTTATTCAACGTATTCAGAATGGCATTAGCATAATATGCAGTATGAGGAGCTCGTCAATCGCGATACATGTTTCGTCACAAAGGACATAAATATACGAGGAACCGAAATAATAAATGTAACGCCGTTTTGTTACAGCGCCATTTACATAACACACGGGGAACGGTGCGTTATTAAGCCCGCACCAAAAAAAGTTTTCGCAAAAAGTTTCGAGTTTATTTTTGGCAGCCCTGAATCGGAAGTTGTTACCGTGTGCAATATAGGATGCGGGATCCGCTTTCACATTTACCCGAAACCACATTGGGTTTCTGTATTTACGGAAGTAATTTTAATTTAATTACGCAACGAGTGTAATACGAGAGAGAAGAGATTGTCTTTCTGCGGCATGAGTAGGGCTTATGTCGCGCAAACACGACATTTGCACAACACCGCAGCTATCTTGCCTTGCAAACACGTCTTAACGAATGTTAAATAAAATGAGAAAAACAAACTTAATATTCTCGTCGTCGGATTACGCGGCACACCGCTACAAAGCAAACAGCATTTTCTCAGTCGCTTGCTGGCGGCCGGCTATCAAGTCAACATACAAAAAAGGGATGAGCTACAATAGTCAGTGTTATTTAAGGGAAATGCCATTGTTGTCTATTTACCCGTTCATCTACTTGAGAAAGTAACTTGATAGAGTTTTTATGTCTAATATATAAAATCCTCATGTCACGGTGTTTATAATTCTACTCCTCCGAAACGGCACGAGCGATTTTCGTGAAATTTTAAAAGCATATTCAGTATATCTGAGAATCGGCCAACATCTATTTTTCATCCCCCTAAATGTTAGGGGTAGTCCATCCCTAATTATTTTTATTTATTTTTTAGGCAAAACTTTCTGTTTTTATTTTTTTATGATACGGTATATAGAAATACATGCAACCCCAAATTTTCACTCCTAAATTTTATATATTTATGTGGCACAACGACATTTGCTGGGTCAGCTAGTAATATATAAAATTTTCGTGTCACAGTGTTTATAATTCTACTCCTCCGAAACGGCCCGACCGATTTTCGTGAACTTTTATAAGCATATTCAGTAGATCTGAGAATCGGACATCATTTATTTTTCCTCCTCAAAATGTTAAGGGTGCTAAAACAAATATAAAAACCCCAAATTTTCCCCCCTCTACCATCGACCTCTATTTTTTAATCGCGATATATTTATGTGGCATAAGGACGTTTGCTGGGTCAGCTAGTGATATCCTAAATGTATAATACTAATCCTTAAATTGTTATTAATATTGACATTTGACTTTGTACTATGGGAATAAACTTCGAAAATATAACTTTTTTCATACATATATAAAAAACAATTTTTTTCAAGTACTACCTGTCTGTGTGTGTTTGTTTGTACCGCTTAATCTCTGAACTGATTATAACGAGACTTCAATAGCAGATAGCTGATGTAATAAGGTGTAATTTAAGCTTTTTAGAAATCATAAATTCTTTTATCGGTATAAATAATAAAAAAAACTCGGGCAGAGCTAGTTAAACAATAAAACCACTTTCAAAATCTGTTACGAATATAATACATTTATTAAAGAAATAATAGTATTTTAAAAAAGCAGCAATTTAATGTCGTACCTACACTATACACGTACTACTTTCTATATGCAATCTTTGACCTGAGTTAGAGAAAACTAGACGTGTATGTGAACACATCTCCTTTGTCCTGAAACAACCTCACTTGACCCCTCGTGAGAAGACTTAGATTTAAAAAAAATGTTACGTTACCTGAAGGGAGCGAATAATCGACCAAAGTGATATTATACAGTTACCTATGCCATATAATTCTTTCCAGTCCACGATAGCGTTACTAACGCCTATATGAATACAAATAACAAACATGCTACGAATCAAACAAAATAAAGAGGCTAAACACATAAATAGGATTAAAATGAAATACTATTTGCATAATCGGATTAAACGCATTTGTGAACACAAAAGCCTTTTAAAATATATTTATGGTTTGCACTCTCTTATGCGTTTCTAGATTTTCTCCGGCTTAAAGATTACATCAGATTTAATTTAATTGTTATCTTGTCCTCTAGCCATAATAATGCAGTTATAAGCTAATATCATGCATTAGCTTCTGGCCTCATCATGAGGCCAGCATCAAAACTAAATTAATAATAATCCATTAAAAATTTAACAAAATGTACAGTGTTGTTAGTAATATTGAAGCTAATAGAAGCGTATCGAATGCCTTCTAAATATATTAAAAAAAAAATCTTTCAACGATTTCATTTATCTCGTATAGGTATCAGTCGCCATGGCAACACAGAGCGTCGGTCAAAGACCTTTCCGTCGCGACATCCACCAAAGTAAAACAAGAATGCAGATCTATTAATCCTAGAGAAATTCAAATAGGGGTGTCTAACAATACATAGCGATACAGACTTGTGTAGACAATTTATTTTGAAGTGGTCTCCTCCCGGGCGGCTATCTTGAAAACGGGCCACCGCAAGTTTTTATTATGAAAAGCGAACAACTCGAAACTCGTTAATTAATTATAACTTGATTCATTATGGTCTCGTTTTATTACACAAAGTTTTGGAGGAGCGTTTAATTGTCTCTGGCACGACAATCAAATTCACGTTACGAGTTTGAATCTGTGCGCATTCGAAACGAAATTGAAACTTAGAAGCGGGTCAAATACGACGTCGGAAAAAAACGCGTCCAATCGATAAACCACAGCAAAACCAATAAACGAAACATATTTCACGATATCGCAATAAAGCAGAAGGAATATACGAATGAGTTGAATCAGTCGTATTTTCAAATAGATCCGGAGGCTTGCACGCAATCGGGGTAGCAGCGAGGGGCGAATATTCGTTTTACTAATTCAAGACGAGCGTCACCATGGCAACGTCAGAGGGCGCCCACTCAACTTCCTCCAGCCTCTATAATTTACCGGATGATTGGATAACGTTAGTTGAACTGCATGTAAACAACCGCTACGTTTTTGAATTATCATTGGCTGTAATGAAACCGTACTGGAGCCGGGGTCATTGTAGCCTAAAGGCTCATATTGTCTGCAGCAAGTGATCGTAGACATTATAGTTTGCATCGGATTCAAGATGTAAATCTACGATGGACGTCAATTCTCAACGATATTTCTGATAGCGTTTGTCATCTACCATGATTAGACAGATTTTGTTTGTACAAGCTAAAAATAGAATGTGTTTACGAGCATACGTCGTATTTTATCAAAAAAGTACTTTATTACTGTAACAGGGCACCAATAAGATTATTCAGCCGCAAAGTAGAGATTTCTTGAACGCTTATTATCATCTGTGTAACATTAGATTGTAGTTATCATAACAGAAAATAAAATGTATCTTATTTCCATGCGAAAACTCGTCTTTAGCGAAATATATTTATATAACCTAACTTATTCAGCAGACGAAAAACAAATGTTGACTTAAATGGCGCCAGTATTTAATCAAGACAGGCTTTTGTTCAGTCTGCGTGAGAAGGAAATTAAATTGAAACATAGCTTAATATTTGCCATTCCATTATATTTTACTAACAAAAGTGCGCAACCATTTCGCTCTTGGGCAATTCCATCATGCGACGGCAAATAAAAATGTTAGTAAACAGCGCCGCAGTATACATTCTATGGGCAATTTCCAATATTTGCTATTGGTACTCGCGAAATTCCAACTTTTCAATCAACAACGAAATTAATTCAATTCACTTCAAATGTATAGCGACCGCCCACGAACACACTCTGTCTGCGAACTTCAATAAATTCAAATTGAATAATCAATTCACCTTTTCTATACTTTAGAACAACTAATTGGACTTCATTGCATGGAAATACATTGGTTACAAACAGTCACGTTCGCCTAAATATCAGTTAATTTCTAAAATACCAAAAAATTGCACTGTTTGCGTGTGTTTTTTCAGAATCGGATCGGAAACCATCTCGACTATATGACCAATTTAATTAAGTGGGATCATGGTGAAACAGCCGTCTATTAAGTATAAAAAAGTACATACGAAAATTCATTTAGATATGACAACCAGAAGTTAGTTAAAGTTGACTATCAAATATGATTAAATTGATTTTTAGATACAAATGAAGCTAACACTGAAAATTTCTAAAATAAACAAATATCATACTCAGTTACCGTCTCCGCAAATTACCGCAGTCCATAAAAATATGTTTGCAAACAAACGGTAAGATAACATTTCGCTGACCAATTAATCTAAGTTTATGCTCGAGAGGTGTCCGAAAAGTTTGCCCACGTCACATAAGTAAGTCGGCTGACGTCTGCCCGTTCGTCATGTGGGACAACGGGACCTGAAGTTCGGCATTAAACCTTACACAGAATTACACCTCGGGGGTCTTATCTTTCTGAGTAACCGACTCTAAATGATGTATTATCATTTGTGAAGGCACACAAGTTAGACCACTAGGGATAGCCGAACATTAAAGTTGGTAGAATTCACACAGCGTAATGTAGAATAACATCGTATGAAGTAGTTAGATATAGTATAGGTAAAAGAAACAGATTAAGTTTAGAATTTATGTAAATATTTACATATGAAAGTCAACTATTATTATATTTATATGGAGAAAATAAATTTAATAGTTAAAAATCTGTCTTCGATTCTGGATGTGAAAATGTAAATATTCATATGTTGTTTAAATATTTTTGTTATCTTTTTATGTATCACGTTATCGCCTCAAAACTGAATTGGCAGCTTTAAACCAAAACCGTTAATAGACCCCTACAAGCGCAACGAACGCCGTAAAACATTGATAGCACCGCCCCATAAAATCCCCCACAAGGACCCTCTTGGTATCGCGTCGTAAGGCGAGAACTGTAAATAACGTTGAGAGTGCTAACACATAAAAAGTTAATGTTACACAAACACCTATACGATATTATGTAGTGGCGAACTTGACACGCGAGTGATTCCATAAATTAAATGAAATCTATCTAAAAATGTAGTCGCCATGTACGTTTGGATCAAATATCCAAAACAATTTAATATCTATATAATATTACTTAATTTAACTTGAGAGATAGGATAGCTTTATCCTGGATAAAGCCTTTAAGATTATACAGGATGTTAGGAGACTGCTCCCGGAAACGAAGACAGATGATAGTACCTACTAATGACACCTATGATAATGATACGGAAAAAAATATTTGAGCCCATAAAGTCGAGGTCTGCAAAAGTATATTATAATTATCATAGTTTAATTATTGAAGATTTTTAGATATAATAATAGGATTTACACCAATTAAGCTCTTTTCAGAGGTGAATGTATGTGAAGCAGTGAAATCAAACTTCTAGTGGAAATATAAAAAAAAATTGTAGACAAAGAAATCTTAAATTGCACAACTTTTCAGACACCATTTTCTGTATCAGACATCGAGGGTTCGGCGACTTTGTTCTAGACAAAATTAATGTGTCTGGATACTGGGTACATGGTAAATAAAGTAAAATCTATTAGTGCTTACGACAAGTCCATTTTCTGATAGAGACGATTTAGTGTGCCATAAGATTTTTATCGGAACAATTATTATTATGAAAACTGAAAACATTTTATTATTACGTGCACAACCGTTGAAATAATCTCGAACGGATACTTCAAAATGGCCTCACTTTTAAATTAACAATTGAAACCAATCAAATTTCATTGACAACAATTTTTTATTAATTGCATCAAGTAGGTACATTTTGTCATAATTTTAGTTACTGTAACGAATTCAAAATATTTGACGGCCATTCGTGTAACAGTACCTATATTTAATATTATAAAGCTGAAGAGTTCGTTTGAACGCGCTTGTTTGAACCGCTGGTCCGATTTGAAAAATTATTTCAGTGTTGGATAGTACATCTATCGAAGAAGCTATAAAATATTTTCAAAGAAATTAAATACACATCTTTACTGAAAGTCCAATAATGTAACCCAAAGTGTAAAAATAGAAGTGGACGCGAGAGAAACCGCTGGAAGAACCTAGTGACTTATATTGCGTGAAAAGTAGACTTCAAGCGTTAAAAATGATATATAAATTTTACTAATGAATTAATTCACTTATAGCCAGTAGATCTCTTGTATATACGCTTCTACATTTTTATTTTTAAAGTTAAACTTCGCATTAAACGTGTAACGCAACAATTATAATTTATTCACATATTTATTTACAAAGTGTTCCGAATTAAGTTTTATACATCACATCGCGTGTAAAATATTTGACACCAATAAGGACTGTCACCTAGACTAGTCGACAAACGTAACGCTTTTAAAGTCGTCCTAATTACTTCATTGCTACTCACTTAACATACATTTATCCTAGAAATGCTAAGTAATAAACTTTGTGAATTCCTTACAGCGCGCACGAATTGTTCTATACTTCAAGTAAATGAAGTAAAACAGATAGGACACGAGATTATACGATATAGATAATAGAAGATTTCGTTTTACGAGTGATCGGCTCAAAGGCATTTATTCAAGTCCCGTACTAAAGAAATATATTGCTGTAGTTTATATCTCCGGTTATTGCTTATGATCCAAGACATATATTTTTAACGGATGTTCGTTGGAGATTTTATCAGAGGTTCTAACGAGGAATACTCATCGATTTTGCAATAATGCGGATAATAAAAATCGTACATTTTATAAAACTTTTAATATGAATGTCTTTATACTCGAAAGCCTTTCTTTTGCCCTCCGAAATGACGCAATTGGCCTTCAATGGCAAAACGTTTTAATAGATAGGGCGGGGATATATCCCGTCTATTGACAATCCTTATAAAGGAGAAATTATGAACTCTGTTTCCTCATATAGTACTTACATACAATACTTGATATTCGTATATACACAATTATATAATGAAAAAATAAAAACATAAAAAGTGATAGATAGTTCGGTATCGTCAAGGAAACCTTCCAAACACGATAAGAGAATATATTGAAAAAACTTTTAGATTTTTTTAGACTTGTCATTATTCTGATAAACAGAACATTAACACTACAGTAGTATACAAGTATAAATGACATAGATTTCTTTACAAGAAACACGGGATGAAAATATTTTTTTTCAAAAAGGACTCTCTTTAATTATAAAGTTTCCTAAGACATCACCGCATATTTAAAATATGTTATATTTAAAATGTTCTTTAACCCTCAAAAAGTTCGATTTAACTAATAACAATAAATTATGTGCATGTAATATTTATCCCGTACGCGGTAGCAGACTATTCATTCAATGACGATAAAATGTGAGTTTTTATATATATAATAATATGTTTTAGACAACAAAAAGTTAGGTCCATACGCGAACACCAGCTCAAAAAAATGACAAGGAAAAACTGATTCGCATCAATTCCCTAAAAATCCAATTACCTCGCCGTAGATACCAGCTGTCCCGTCCCAAAGGACGTATTCTTAGAAAACCTCACTAATAGTATTTCAGCGAAGTATACCCATACGAGGGTTGCGTTCTGATATTGCCTGAATACAAATGCTGAGGTAATGTTATGGCATTCGGAAACCGCCTTGCTGACTCACACTATGACTCTCGTAGTCCACGTGCATTTGGACACGATTGCTTATGAAATTAGGTCG
>JAOSYY010000010.1:9786812-9800371 GCA_025727935.1 Hebomoia glaucippe
TTGTTAGGTCAGCTAGTATGTGTATAAAAACTAACTTATATTAATGTTTCACGATTATCAACATATGCTCAAACAAATGACGTTATACCTTAAATAGAATAAGTGGGGCCGAGTTGCCTTGATATTCACCTGTCACCATTTAAGTGACCTTTAAGTTGTATACAAACCTACGGACATAATACGTATTTATATTAACGGCTGAAACATTTCCGACATAATTACCACGTCTGCGTGGGTGTGCAAGAATATCAAATATTAACAGGCCTTGAGCTAAATGGGGGCACTAATAAAGAGACACTTGATACCACGTGTGACGGCACAAATAGCCCCGTGTGGGGACCGAGGGACAATGGATCGTTTCCGCGCTTTGCCACCTCATTACTGTCACGAAACTGGGGCCTTTTTATGTACATCATTCAGTCGGGGATTTGATAGGTCACTCATTCTTAGGTCGGTTACGTAATGAAACTGTTGTATAATAGTAAACGTGTCACAGCAAACAAATATTTGTTTATCTTTTTACAACATAATCGCATCCATTCACGTTAGATGACGAAATAGTCGTAAGTCGCACATAAATCCACTCGAACATTCTGACAGAATAAATTTACACATTCCAAGACCTGTCAGATACGACAAATAACGAATATTTTTACGGTGAATTTACTGCCTTTTTGTCCGTTCAGAAAATTCTATTATCGAACGTATAATAATGGAGTTGATTCATAGGTGATCCTAGTTTTTCACAGTGCCTTCGAGTGAAACAAAGATGCGGAACAAAGCGGAGAGAGCGACTATTGTGCGGCACAGTACAACGGCACTTAACTCTGACATCGGTGACAACGGCCCCGTCGACGAAACCCAGAGTAGACTAATCATACCTTCCGCTGGACGGTAATGAAAATACTCATTGTTTTCTAAGAAAGCATGCGGCTACCTAAGCCATTAACACATTACATGGGACATCACATTAATGTGAGTCTTAATATATTTTAAAACTCGAAAGACGTTACCTTAGGACACCAATATATGTTAAATATTTAATGAAACGTTCTCAATTTTCGTAATCACCAGTGCATCAGCCGCAAAGAAACGACCTGTGTTCCTTAATGGCGATGTTTTATTGACTTGGCCTAATTGCCTTCCGTCCCGCATTAACATCGTTTTCATGCCGACCTAGATAAAATATTGCACGACTGGTTTTTTACGAATACTCGGTGTCTCAAGAAGGGATAAATTATTGACTGAGATGTAAATTATAAACTTTTTTAAAGTGACTCAGCTAAAGCTTGTGGGTTTTTCGCGGCGTAAAGTTCCAGCAACAAAAAAAGGGAATTCCGATCATAAATTCTCCGTATCGAAAGCACGTGGCGAGCGTAATCAAGTAAAACTAAAAGAAATATAGGGCCAGTAACAAAAGCAACATTTTCAATTTTCCAAACGGACGGTCAGCTGAGCCCGAAACGTATGAAACTTTTTTGCGATGTATGAAGGCCGACGCCTTTCCATCACCTGTCCTGACAGCCGCAAAAAACGAAATACCCAACGCACTACACATTTTTGTTCTATCTTTAATACAAAATGAACTAAATATAATGGATTATATTAATAAACACAACGGGAAGAATGAAACGTTCGCCAAAGGTATGAATATAATTAATTTATAGTAACTTTTGCGTAATTTCAATAATATTAAAGGAATACTGTCGGTAAATGCGAGATGATAAACATTGTTACACTATAAAACAGTGACAGTGTATTAAGCAAATGTTATAAATAATAGACCAGGTCCGGACCGGTCGTGAGGTAACGTCCACATATCAACATTACAGTTGTAGCTGTAAAAACTAGTAACCGCAACAGGTGGGATTACATCTTGTGCTAGGTATAACGAGTGCGCACCAATCCGGTTTTAGTGTTGATCGAGAAGGTTGCCATCAGCAGATATTAAAATTTAATTAGCTTTACAATTATTTCGAACACATCCCGCATTCTATCACATCGAATATAAACAAGAAGAAATTAGTCAACAATTTATTAAAATATCAATCATGTTTTTTAGAATTCTTTGAGGCGCTCCCGGCTTCTTCAAAGCTTATTCAGTTACTTTAACTATTAATAAAATATTCAAGAAAAATTCAGGATATATAAATTTAAATATTGAACAATGCCAACAAAATTAAATAGATCAAAACACTGTATTTATTATTTTTCTATCAACTGCATTGCAACTAACATTATGACGTCACACGCGCTCGGGTTTGTTCGGGAGTTGTCGGCGTGTCTTCGGTACTAGATTCAAAAATTAATTTTTATTTTGAAATTACTTTTGAATTATTGCGAAAACAAAAATAGTTTTGTTAATAAACTTATATATGACCTTTCCATTTATCACAATTTTTTTTAATCCCAATAATGTTATATTGTTTTTGATTCCTTCAAATAAACCGAAGCGTCGTCTATCAAGAACAATTATGGGAGACATTAAAGCGATTGTTGACTGCATCGGCCCTATAGTCGCTAGCGCGTGTATGGTCAGTTTACTTAATTCATATTTGCTGCAAGGTCGAAGAAGGATGTCGACCCGACCCACATATGAAAAACATACAGATTAGAAATAGATTCAAGATATCGCGCAATCGGAATATCTCTCGCGTTTAAAATAACGCTTTCTTAAATTTAAACCAACGCAGCTCTTAATAGATGACGATGACCTCGATAATGAATCAAAAGAGCGAGTCACATTAAAAAAACAAAGTGAGACTAGACAGAGCGTCGGCATAATTGAATTCAAACGAAAGCGTGATCATTCTTGATTGAATGGTCAACGAAAAATTCGATAGATACACTGTCAGCTCTGTGAAATTGAATCCAGTTTTTGAAAATAGTCCGTCGATAGCCTCCAAAGTAAAAAAAGGGCTACCAATACGGTAGTTGCATTCTATGACAGGAAAGCTGTGAAAAATACACGAGAGTACCCTCACTTTTGACCTACTTAATTAAAAATTTAAAAATGGAAAAACAAAAACTTTATGAATCCTGATTATTTGATGTTATAATTGAATTGAACGTTCGAAGCGAAACTGGAACATATCCGTGTTTACGGGTTAGAACCGATTGGCCGAAAGCGCTGTATATCGAGTTAACTCTAATTTTCCTTAATAGCATTACCTCCGACTGCATGCACTCTCCGGAACCATGTTATACACATTAATAGTTTAACAGATGACCCGATTCCGTTAATCTAATATTACCGAATATTATCAGCCTTATTTCAATATTTATAAAAGTATTATTTGTGGCAAGAATTTAGGGGAACAAAAAGAATGAGCCTTTGAAACGAAATTTTCAACCGGTCAATTTCCACATGTTTCGTTTGCTTTTCAATCAACACAATCACGGGCGACTTGAGATGTCAAAAGAAGAAGACATCGTACCTGAGTTTTCTATAATCTACAGGACCACAGAAGATAATATATACACAATTCCTCCTGATTTTTTTCCTCCTTACGTTCTCCAAATTCTGGTGTTTACGCAGTCAGAGTTCCTGAAAACCTCTACTATGTCAGATAAATTGTAAAGACATAAGCCCTTGTTAATGTAGACTCTTGAATGAGCGCATTATTGAATTGTCCATTGCTGGGCTCGTGATAAGTGAGGCATTAGAGGCCACACCGTTTAAGTTATTAAGGAAACCTTTTCAGTACTCCCTCTAATGAGATTATCCGTCGCACGGTATGACGTGAATCGACGCGTGGAATATTACACCGTTATTTCGATTTGCCTTGTTCGTGACCCTAAGGCTATTCGGAAAAAATATAATTCACAATGTATTACTACGATTTCATCCGCCATCTTGAATATTTATTACATTCATATAACGGCGTTTAGAAAGATGCGACCTTGGTATTAAGCGCTTATTACCCGACTTGAGCGTTATCTTCTATAGTACGTAAGTCTTTCGTATTCAATAAAGAATGATTAAGCAACATTAGCTTTACTCAATAAGTCGTTGCTTTTTATGACTCCTCAAAAAACGCTTTACATTTTCATTAGCCCCGATAATTACTTGTGTTGAAAGAACGGAAACTGAACACGGTAGGCTCGAAAAAATACATGTCTAAAGATAATTTTTTTAAGATCTAAGTACAATGCGGCTGCTTTCTCTGTGCACAATACAATTCGTAAAGTAAACGTTATCACCGGATCCTTGAGTGGAGAGCATACTTATGAATTGTTTTAAACTTGAATGACGCCCGCGCTCGCTTTACAAACATTTATTTGAAAAGTTAAACGCAAATTTAAGCTAAATATTTAAGTAAACGCAAACATTTTTAGCATAAATCATTTTAACGATACTCTTATAAAAGAATGTTTTTTTTAAATGTCTTTCCTTAAGAACAACTTCCGTTACAAAACTGACTGAATTCTTTTCGATTTACGTCAAACCTATAAAATTTCTTAAACCGCTTTTGTGCAAGTCTCGAATGATGATATATTAAAAAAGGACTATGAAGTATTAGTAATAAATCAACAAACTGCATAGCAAGACAGACATATCCCTTTATATATAATCAGGTACAAAAAAAATAACGAAACTAGCGTGTCCGAAAGCATTAATTAAGTAGAGGAAGTAGAAGGAGTTTGTCAGGCACATAGCACGTGGAAAGCTGTGGTCTTTAACTACGGGGAATACGGGAATTATATATATATATATAATGTTTAATCATGTGTATACTCGTTATATTTAGAGCGTTTATTATTGCTTTTCGACAGTAATATTTGTACTTTTGATTTATAGATACAGTATTTGAAGTAAATTAATTCTAAATGCGAAACATTGCTCTTACGGTTGTGTGCATGCCATGAACGAAATAATGATCTGAAGCTCGTACTTAAACGATATCTGTTGTAAAAAAAATCCTTTAACTCTAGCTGACGACATAAACATATTATGGATGAATTACATCTCGTTGCCACCGTTAATGTACCGTAAACAGCCCGTAATGTCGTATGTCAAGGGTCAGACCGGCCTCAACTACGTCAATATACTGTAATCTCGTTTGTCGTAACATAGCATGTTACGTGTTTGTCTATCTATCAAATAAAATGCGCAGCGGAATAATAGCAGCTGTTAAATTTTTATTCAAACATTTATGAATCTTTCATTTTCTAACATCTTAATGGCCTTGCTGGCCTTGTTAAGGATATTTATAGCCGTTTCATTAAACTCTGCATCTTTTATTCGATGTTTAGAATATAATTTTACCGTATTGTTGTTGCGAGTTGGACAGGTGACGGTTGAATGGAGAACTTTAGAAATAAATATCCCATAAACAGGCGACCTATCCTTTGTCAATATTGAGATGTGAAAATAAATAACCTAGTGTTTAATAAAAGATTAAAGTTGCTATAATACTCGTATAATCGTTTCTCATCGACTCTATGGACTTTTACAAAGACATTCGTAATTAGATCGAAATAACAAATTTATATTGATATATTGCGAATAAAAAATAGAGGTCAATTGTATTTTTATATACTGTGTGTTAAAAAAATAAAATTAAAATTTAGGGGCGGACCATACTAAATATTTAAGGGGATGAAAAATAGATAGTAGCCGATTCTCAAACCTACTGTATATAAAATTTCATAACAAGCGGTCGAGCCGTTTCGGAGGAGTATGGGAACGAACATCAACATGACACGAGAATTGTATAAATTAGATAAAAATATTTTAGTGTTTAAAAGAATACCAAATCATAAAATGGCGCTATGAAAAATCGTCAAAGCTTTTATTAATGTACCTTGAAATGAGACAAGATAATACTTATGAAATGACATTTACAAATTCAAGAATAATTTATTACATAATAAAACTAAATAAGATTTTGTTAACTTTGTAATAAACTTGGAAAATAAGTCGATTAGGAAAATTCTTATGACCGTCCATAGCTTTACACGGAGCGTTCAAATCACCTCATTCTTTACATTAAGTCAAAATTGACCTGGTTTTAATAAACTGTAATAAAATAGTATTTTTTTATTAACTGTGATGAAATAGTTACGTAAAGAACCTTAGATTGATTATAGCTCAGCGATAATCTCCACCCTTGACCAGGTACCTTATGCCATGTGAAAAAGTTGGTAAAAGTTGTCATATTAAAAAGTACACGGGGAACCCCATTTATTATGTATAAATAAATCTAGATATCGAAAAACCCAGTTGCATACTCGGCTGAACAGATACTGTAACCAGCAAGAAATGATTTGAATTAAAAGTGTTGTATTAGAAGCCAATAGCATTATGACTTTCTGAGTCACTCGCAGAAGCAAATTAGATTTTGTTATTTGATTTACCAAAAAAGTCGAGAGTGCATCATCGATTGAAATATAAAGGATATACAACATATCCACAATATTTATTTTATGAAAAATGTTTTTGCAACATTGACTCCCCTCGAAAATAAAACGATTAATAAAATAATTACTACTTTCCCAAACTCGTACCGAACCTTTCGGACGACCAAGCTCGATAAGAGTTCGAAATAAAACTTCCCTCTTGGCTCCTAAGTTTTGGAGCGAGATAGCGTCCCTATCCTAACACCGCATTGCAGTTTACTTCAAGGACGCCACGAACAAGAACCAGCTGATTCGCTGAAACATAAAACTTTGAGCCTGAACCTTTGAGACTGTCATCGACCTCGCTCGAGCCCCGACAGAAAAACCAAATTTGTACGCAGTCATTCAATACATCGAATGCGAAACAATCAACCGTTTGTGTCAGGGTTGGCGCCACCATTGTATTAGTTTTGCTAACAATTATCGACAAACCTTGAACACTAAATGGGTCAGAACGTTTTACAAACGCAAGAACTTAAATATTCAACGAAGTTCCATTTCCTAATTACATTTGGATCGTTTACTCGGCGAGATCCATATTTAAATTATTATATGTTGAAGACGGCAACCAGTATAATCATATGAAACGTTGTAATTAGTTTATAGGTTCCGTCCGAGTCACGTAAAGTTCATACATGGAAATGTCGTGAAGTGCGTGTTTCGATTTCAGTTTAAGAATTTCCGAATACTCTAAATAAAAACACGGACAGTAGAAAATGACTAAAACAATAACAATGATTTAATATGACTAAAGATCTTAAGGTAGGCAACGCGTCTTCTAGATCTTAGAGGTGTCCATGGGCGGCAGGAATCGCTTAGTATAGGTGAACTGTATGTTTTCGTTTGCATTCCTATCGTATAAAAAATATGGAAGCACAAACAATACTAAAAATCAAAAGTTAGCAACCTCAGCCCGTACAATATGTACAATTCTTTATCACACCTCACAGAGTCGTCTTAAAGCGACTCCGTCCAAGTTTTACTGTTGTTCGATTGTTGTTCTACAACTTTCGAGTAAACTTCAAACGTATTCGGAAAACGAACCTCGATAAGCGAGTCGTTTATAAAATATTTGTCCTACGTGAACTTTTCGATTAAATCTGTCGGTAGTCTCCAAAAATCCTTCAATTCCACACTATAATGTCGGTCTCTTATTTACCAAGTCTTATTTTGTCGCGACAATTTGAATTCACTAAAATACTATTAAGATCTGTAACGTCCGAAATCCAAGATAGTATAAAAAATATATACGTTACTAGCTTTTGCCCGAGGTTTCCCTCGCGTTCATTTCGATTTATTTACCATGAGTTACATTATTGGACTTTTAATGAGGATCCCATTTTTTTCTTGAAATTATAATACAACCTTACAATACAGCATTTCTAGACAAATGTACTATCTAACACTGAAAGAATTTTCCAAATCGGACTAGCGGTTCCTGAAATTAGCGCGTTCAAACAAACAAACTGAAGAGTTTCTTTGATTAGCTGAAGAGCTTATAATGTTATTTAGTATAGAAATATAAAAACGACATCACACTTCTTAACACTACTTACTTAAAATCATGATATACGGGTGTCTGTTCCACGTAACTCTTCTAAAATCGTATTAAGCCATCGAGAATCTGAAGTTGTTATTCTGCTTTATGTAATAACGTAAATATTTAACAAAGTGGTGGGAGGAACTCCTAATAATTTATACGTTCCGTCCGGCTCACGTACCACCGTTCATACATGGAAAAGTCGTGAAGCGCTATGCGCATTTCGATTCAGTCTATGAATTTCCGAATACTCGAAATAAAAATAAATAAGGCCTTAAGGTTGGCAAAGCGTCTTCTAGATCTTACTGATCTTGGAGGTGTCCATGGACGGCAGAAATTGCTTAATATAAGTGAACTGTATGCTCGTTTGCCTTCCCGTCGCATAAAAAAAGAGTGCATTATATCGCGCATAGTGCGCAGTGCAGTAGCTTGTAAAGTTGTAACGTTAGCAATAATGTTTTCCAGAACCAGTTGTACGACTCGCGTTTGACGTCCAGCGACGCAGATACTCTACACATTTTTTCCTTAAGGTCGAATGGCCGGTGACTCAGCGTCCTTCACCTCGCTCACTTTACATCCGCTTCGGAATGTCTTCCTTGCATTCGTATACTGTATTTCAGTTGAACTTTAATTCTAAACTTTCAACGCACTGACTCTAGCCATTGCGACAACATCCATGACAATTTTAAAATCATTTTGTAATACACGTTATGACATTATTTTTAACGATTTCCTAACTCCAACTTCACTACTAATACATACAAAACCTATAAATATCCAGTACGTATGTTCAATAACAATCACCTTTATAACATCAAAACTTAATAAAAAACTTATTGAAGCTTAGAAATAAGCAAAGAATCTTAAAACCCAGACACCTAGTTTTAATATTCAAAGAAAAAAAAACATTATTACCGCGCATCTAAGATCGTTCTCGACGTTGTTCTAAACTCATTTACGCCAAGGTGACAGCGAAGGCGTGGCATTAACAACGCTATAATGTCACAAAGCACTCGATACTAAAAGGATCAGAGCGTAACGAGAGCCATAAACATGGATGTCACGTGTCTCAAGTTCATTTCACTAATTGAGTCTCACTCCCCATCACGTCACAGATCGTAGCGCTCTCCGCGATATTTACACATGTAACATCTTAATCTCAGCGCAGAATATATTATAAATATGATTTTTAATGATAATCTAAAACATTCTGAACGTCTAATAAAGTTATCCAACACATAAGGCAAACAATTGAGCAACATAGATATAATAGTCGTGAAGCGCTATGCCCGTTCCGATTTCAGTCTATGAATTTCCGAATACTCGAAATAAAATAAATAAAGCCAGCAGCAGAACGTCGTTAAAAATTACACATGATGTAATACGGCTTAAGGGCCAAGTTGGCAACGCGACTATTCGATCTACTGATCTTGGAGGTGTTCATGGGCGACAGGAATCGCTAAATATAAGTGAACTGTAAGCTCGTTTGCCTTCTCTCAATAAAATACAACAAACACAAGTCCCAAATAGATAGCATCTACAAATTATGCAAATCCACCACGAGTGGCTGAAAATATCGGATTTCGTATCACCTACATAATATTTCGTAACGAAGATCGTACTTAATAAAATTGGCAAACATATTGGATATACAGAACTTGACATATCACACTACATAAATTAACACTGATGAGTTTTATAATTTCATCAGCGCAATGTAATTATTTGCATGAAATTTGTAATATTATTCATGGCATACTAATATCTGGCTGGATGTTGTAAACACGTGTGAATTACTAACGACATATTAATAGCAATGTTATACGGCCCTCACCGTATCCAATGTAACGAAAAAAACATACAAAAACAAGATTAACTTTGTATACCTAATCATAGCAGCTTATTGCCTATATTACTCTACATATAGTTTAGTAGAATTCCGGTGTAAATAATTTAAACAACACTCCATTCGATTTTAAAAAACACTTGCAGGTGGCAATTCATTATTCACGTACGAATAGCAATGTATGCAGTATATAACGGGAATATACTTAAAACCATAGACAAAAAGAACGATCAAGCTAATGATGCATTGTAAATTTTAACGCAACAGCCGGGTGCTCCGAGTGTCTATAATATGACGTATTGCGAATTCGAGTACCGACTCGTTTACATTGCATCGTATTTTGCAAGGCACGCATAACAACAGCTTTCGAAAGTGTGTCAAGATTGCAATAGCACAACCGAGTCGATCGACAAAGCGAAAAACGCGACGCATCAACATTTTCAGCATGATTCATTATAAACAAAACTCCATACAACCTCAACGGCTCTAATAAACGGCATGAGATTCAAAAATCGAATTCATTATTCGTTGCGAAGCAGACGCTATTGTCCATTCTGGCTGAGTGCCACCTATTCTGTGCTTAGAGGGATTAACATATATGAAATCCTATCGAGTCATTGTAACCGCTATCCCACAATAACATAAAACGCCGACCGCAAGCCACTACAATCAATAAAGCTAACAAAGCGGAATAGAAATATAACGGGACTTCAACAAACGTAAATATCACGGCGGATTTTTGTTTCGCGCATAGTTCTATTTACGAAACAATCAACGGGCCATTGTTTACGCCATTCATGACAACGCCCACACAGAATCATGACTCTAATCGCATCAGGTAAAGTTGGCAATGAGCCCGTGATTAATGGCCTCACGTCGCGTCAATCTCTTTCCACACGAATTTACTTGGATTGTGCTTGAATCATGACTAATCCTCTGTTTTAATGGTACGAGCAGTCCATTAAGGCAAAGATAAAACTTGAAAACATACGCTTTTAGAGAATACTCTGTTGTGTTTGGTGCGCTGTGTGATTGTAGCAATTTGACGAACCGGTTTAATGTCGACGTCGAATTCTGACCTCAAACATTTCGTGACGGTCTCGACTGTTACTGCACCAAAGATCACGCGAATATAATTCACGATCGACCAAATATACAATACCAACTGGTTCCCTTGAGTTCGTGAGCGCAGAAATATAGTTTTAGGTAGCTAATTTGGGAAAGTTTATTTCTCTCTTTACTATAATAACATTCATCAAAATCAGTGCAATAAATTACATTTGCATTGTTTCACTTTGAAGAATAGTTGCTTTAACAACTTAAGTTCTTTTCCAAAGTCAAATTAATGTAAATAATTATGATATTTGTTGGATCGGTTTACACGTAAAAACGTAGCAGACTTATATATTTATAATATCAGTAACGGTTAAAGATTTAATAGATCAACTTATAAGATGATGTCGTAATCGCGATTGCACAGTTCGAGATAAAGGTCGATTTCAGAAATACGTCTCAGACCTCCTACCGCCCGTGTTATTGAAAGTCACGAATTAATCAACAGTCAACATCCTGAGGTATTACAGAAACCAAGGAAATCGAACATCAAGTAATTGTAGGCAACTAATCAACAATCTTACAAATTGACTTACCTAACTCTACCGGTATTACGAAATTATTCTTACTTCAATTACTAAAGCTAAAAACTCGCATCCGATGTAATTCATAAACATATAGAACACGTATACTATTTAACCGGCTTCAAAAGAGGAGGAGGCTCTCAATTGGACTGTATTAAAAATCTCGTAAACATAATAAGAATCCCAAAAATGTCAACAACATAATATAATGGGATGCATTACTTGTGATCCTACCGAAAAACTTGGAGATAAGAACACGTAGCTTCCGAAGACAATGATTGATGAGATATCAAACAGAATTGATAAGGAGCGATTTTATGTATATCAAGATTTATTTCGAGGTTTACTTTCGATGATAAAAACAAAGCAAACCTTTTATTGAAACTTAAAATAAGCTTACCTTTAAGTATGATCCGTAATATTTGGTGACATACGGACTGTCACACTGCGACAGCACCATAATTTCCTGTTGTATGTCTTCGATCTCATCTTCGGCCTCTTCGAGATCGATTATTTTGATGGCGACAACTTGCTGTGTCCTATTGTCTACTCCTTTGAAGACCTCGCCGAAGGAACCCTTGCCGATCTTCTCTTGTTTTGTGAAGATCAGCTCTGGGTCGACCTTCTGGAACAAGGGAGAGTTTTTTAATGTCCCGAATTTACAGTTTACACTTCATTACCATATGGAGAATTTAAATAGTGTAAACGTTGTGTGAAACGGATTCGCGTCCGTGTTAAATTGAAAACGACTAGAAATAGGCCTCTTTTCGGTATGCGCCATGAAATGCAAGGAATGTGAGTTTGTAGAAATTTATACAGATAAGCGTAAAGAAATTTCGATAGAATTAGATATGTTTTTTTTTAGAAAATTTAAGATAAGATATATTAAAACGATACAAAACAATATACTCAATTAGATATCAAGGTATTACAGAATTCCATTACAATCAAAAGGTTTATAAATGCCAAAGATAATTTTTTTTTTGTTTAAAACACGATTACACTAATCGTATAATTCATCTTATCAACGCTATTTTTTTCTATTACATATAAACTTGTTAGATATAAAAATAAAATTTAAACTATGTTGTAGTATGAATTATTCTTTACAAAAAACCGATCCAAACGCTTTTGCCGTATAGCTGACTTTGATACAAAGAGTCAAGGTTCCGTTTAGAAGCTACGCGAGCCAACATTTCCCTACGTGACACCTTTATTAAACATGCTACAGTATGCAAATGCCCGATACCGCCACTGCAAAGAAAAACTGTTCGTTATTTTTATGACAGTATTCTACAGCAGTTTTTGATAATATATTTTGACGAAAATAAAATTAGATACTAAACTTCAATCAACGAACATTAGGGTATTTAAAATAATAAGTATACCTCTTAGACGAAGGAACAAACACTTAAACATGGACGTTAGTTAATTCGTTTAAGAGCTATGATGACACAATATGTATCGAATATGTGTCATTACAATTCTTTAATTATAAAACAAGATTTAAAAATGTCCCGTTTATCACAAATTGGACATACACGCCTTTGAATACATTTGATCAGACAAATATCGACAGACGAGATACAGTGCGCCTCACTCGCTGTCACAGCCATATTATAATATATATTATTGATATAATATTATAATTAGAAGGGTCAAACATATACAAAATCAAGAAGTAGACAAGAGATTAGACTTTATCACAAGAAAGGAATCATTTTGCATTGCACATGTATCGAGTATATCTTAATCGACAAACACATTACATAAACCCTTATCACATCACTATTTCTATATAGTCATTGTTATTTGACAACAGTATATATACGTACATTCTCCTCTAAGAGGTAACACCGAGGCGACAATAGTGACGTTATATCGTGTTAAAATTCGACTCGTGAAGAATCCTAAAAGGGGAGATAAAACGTAAACAGAATAAAGACGTTTATTGAGTTTTCTCGTATATTTCATAGGTTAAAAGTGTTCCTGGGAAACGACTATCCACATCAAATTATAGGTGGCAATTGACACATGGTCGATAAAGTTCAACCGAGATAAATATTTTCAACAATCACCTAAACTTGATATAAATCTAAGCGATCTGCATTTCTTGCATCGATAAAATTTTATC
>JAOSYY010000010.1:9809994-9823112 GCA_025727935.1 Hebomoia glaucippe
TACTTCATAATATTTTTTCCATTTTTTCAATTAGAATAACACTACTAAACTGATTATACGCGATAAATGTTTTAGGAATGTGGCTATGTTATATTCTTTTAGATAGATTTGATCAAATATTTGATAAATTCATTCGTGTTTAAAGAAACAATGAATTCAAGCAGTTTAAAGGACTTAATAGCCTAAAAGACCATATTTAATTATTTAGTGCAACCGAATTACATACATACAGAAGGAGGGATCAAAAAGTAGTGAGAACGAACGATGCCGTGGAGAGTATTTTTCAGGACCAGGACAAAACTTTCTTTTTTTGAAACGGTTTAAAGTCTTGGAAAAGCAACGGACTCGGAGACTATGTAGAAAAATAAATTATTAAATTATCAACAGTCATTATATTATATCTCATTCTAACTACTTTTTGATACCTCCTCGTACAAACTAGTAATCCAGTGTTTGTTAAATTAATTTAAAATGAAGCAAGCGAATTTTTATCTCTTTCTGACAATCGCCAACTGAACAACAAATCAATGCAATGATTTAATTTACATATTCTCAATAACTTTAAAACAACGATGTCGGAAAATACTGTACATGAATAACTGAAACTAAAACTTTTATAGAACAACTATATTTCAGAACACGAGAAACAAGGCGAGGCTTCCATCATTTTCTATGCAAATTGTATCACGTCTGCCGATCCAATTTATTTATTGTTCGATTATGTGACGGCGATGCATTCTCGTTTACCACAATAGCCTTGTTAAAAATAGATGAATGATAAAATAATGAACTCCTCTTATTCGTACGTAACCTAATTGAGAAAACATAGACGGAAAGTTTCCGACTTCAATCCATAAACCGTAAATAGTCTATTTAATAACGATATGTTACAATACTAAAAGAAACCAAATAATAAATATTCTATAATAGAATTGCTTAACGTTTAATTAATTCGATTTATTTTAAAAGACGTAAAAACTTGTCTGACAGTTTCACGATTTATTAGGGAAGCTGTTTTCTATTACGGGTGAGGTTATAAATATTGATACAACTAAAATTGGTGCAATACACATATGAATACTTAAAACGCATTTTCCCACGGGCTACTACTGACTTTTTTAATCGAGTTTAAAGCATACCCGATGGTAGGTGACACCTCAGTCATCAGGCATATTAATTTAATTATAAACCTGCGTAATGAATGCAAGCAAACGTAATTCAAAATTTCCTTTTTGATTGAATGCTACTGCAGATACCTTTTGGACTAAATTTGTCATGCAAACAAACAAAATGGTTGTCTGAAAATATAGATAATCTAAATATAATTAGAATTTGTGTAAATATTGGGAATTTCATTTTTGATATCACTTCAAATACTTTATACTCTTTTTGACTTCATTACTTTATCTATACTTATATTATAAAGCTGAAGAGATTTGTTTGTTTGTTTTTTTGAACGCGCTAATCTCAGGAACCGTTGGCCCTATTTGTAAAATTATATCAGTGTTGGATAGTACATTTATCGAGACAGGCTATATATATAGATGATATTTACAAAAAAAAACATAGGAATCGTTACTAAAACTCCAATAATGTAACCCAAGGTGTAAAAATCTAAATAAACGCGAGCGAAACCGCAAATAGAAGCTAGTTTATGGTAAACTGTGTAATTAATAATTTATTTATTAATAGATAAACTTATTTTCTTGAATATTTTTATAATAAAATAAATATAAAAAGGAAACAATGATATGATATATTCATTATTATAATTAGCTCAATACAATAGCAATTATCATAATTTAATAATATTCATATTATTTTTATAATTATGAACGAATTAATTGTTTACGATTTAGACGTAAAAATTATTAAAACATTCACATGAGTCATGATCACTAAATTTAATCACGGCACAATATAAAAGGACAATAATGATGTCACGATCGGTGAATGAGCCAGAAAATCCGGCACTAACGTAATACCAATCATAAATCCTACGCTTTTAAACTAGATACAGCATTTCATTTTTCCGAAAACATCGTAAATAAAAATACCTTAGTTACATAAACGACGTGGGTGCAACAGCGTGTATAAATTTCAAATATTGCGCCGAATAACTTTCGTGTTTATTTACATTACAATCTAGCGGTATGAAATTCAACCGAAATATTATTTTAAACTAACTGCTTTTCGGCTATTTCATAAATTCGCCGCTCGCTATAATGAAAATTACGTAACCATAAACGATTACAAACGCTAAACTTGAGAAACGCCTAATTAGGTAAAGGAGGAAGTATACTATCGCAACGGTAATTAAACATATTATTTATGGGTTGCAAGTGAGGGTATGTTATAAACGGTGGGGGCATTTATTCTACCCGCAGTAATTCATAAGTGGCGACTTGTTAAATCGCCTGTAAGTAGGACAAAAAGGGGGACGAGGTGATCGAATGGTAACAAAACGTTACCCCACCACCTTTCACCCGCCAATGGCATAGGTCACATGAATCACGAACAGCTTAGGTCAAAGGTCAATTTATTTTCGCTCTAGCTAAAATAGAACCTTCGGGCGACATGAATTATACTATGATTGATGCAATATACTACATAATCACTACATACATTTCACCGTAAAGCCATACAGACAGAACGTTCAGTACACCACATAATAATGTTATTATATATAAATTGCTAATTTCTTGTATGAATTTTTTAAAGTTACACAATTGTTACAAAACTAGAACTATTAATATAATTTGTCATTCTATACAATTAAAACTCAGAGATAAGCGTAGAAAAGACCACTAATTTGTCAATTATTGTAGCACATTACGAGCTATCAAAAACAAAATGATTTTTTATTGCATTGGATAGCAAACGAACGTACAGTTCAGCTGATAGTATGAGATTCTTATGCCTAATGGACACCTCTAGGACCAGTAGATATAGAAGACGTTCTACTACCAGTCTTGTCTATTTTAATTTCGAGAATTCAGAAAGTCATAGACTTAAGTTGCAACACGCATAGCACTGCGTAACCTTTCCGTGTATGAACTCTGCTGTGTGGCCCGAATGGAATTTATAATTTATTAGTAGTTCCTCCCATCTTAACATATTGATCATCGAATACAAAGTACTAAATAGCGTTCTGCACAAAAAAACACTTCAAACATTTAGAAATGTCATTTTGTCTGTTCACGTTGCCAAGTTCATCTGTCCGCTGTAACTAACGTTCACTACATTGAACTATTCTTATTTATATATATTAAAACGTCATTTAAATACGAACATTTCCTTGGCTTCGCGTCGTAGATCAAAGGGTAACTTCATTCAGAAAGGTTAAGTAAATCCGGCGTTGCACGAATCGTGATTTATTTAACTTAGACTAGTAATGATAATTTGTATTTTAGTCATCCAGTAAGATGTCCTATATTAAATCGTTCGCCTTAAATTTTTATCTTGTACTGCACGTCAGTGACGTGTAACTCTAATCGTCTATTTATTCATGTCCTATTTTAAGATATGGACAAGGGTCAAAAAAAATAAACGTATTTGGAACGTGGGGCAAGTCCATTTACACCCCATAAATATTATTGTAGTCTAAATCGCCTAAAACAAAGCTATATATTCAAATTAAATATTGATAAAAATTAGAAACATTATCACACTACATATCATTTGCCTCTATTTTTAAATTTTCTCATATGTATATCCTTAAATATCACGATGCATGAAAAAATGGACTTACAACACTTTCAAAATAAACAGTCCATATACATATACAGACCCGATACACAATTGATGTTATTTTTAAAAAACATTTTAAATATGATATACAAATATTATCTACCTATAACTTAAAATTAACAATACATCTCGGTACACGTGAATGTTCGGTACTTATAATAGAAATACAATTGAACTCGTCAGTCTGTCCATTTGTGCCGGTTAATCTCCGGAACCACTGCACCTATTTTAGCAGGACATTCACAGGCACAATCACAACTTTATTTCTCCGGCAGTCTCCAAAAATAACGTAGGTATATAGTTTATACGACTGTACATAATATAAAATTGTTTGTACATGCCCGTGTAATTACACTCCTCGTAAACGGCTGAAGCGATTTTAATGTAATGTTTTATGTCCGTTCAAATAGAATCGAAAATGATTTAGACTTTTAGATTTTTATATTTAACTCGTGTATATAGGAAATCTGTCGGGTCCGCTAGTTTAGTAATAAAACTATGCGACCATAAAAAAGGAAAATGCACTTTTAAAACATTTAATATGTTTCTTTTAAAGTTAATATATAACTGATAAATCCGGGTCAAAGACCTACGCGCACGACTGCCTTACTGAAAATACTCAAACTCGACACGATGACTGACAATAATATCGAATAGACTTTTTGTAAGCCAACTGCACTTTAAAGGCCGCAGTAAAAAGAGAAATAATGTTTATTACTCGACTTTAATAAAAAGGTGTGCCACTAAAAACTCTTTAGTTTCAGTAATAAAAAGTAATTACATAGAATTCTGATTAAATTCGTACGTAGCAGACCATAAAATGCACCATCCACTTCGTAAATCAACATTTCACCATTGCTTAGACGTGTGACACGAACTTGTTAGTTTGTTCGTAATTAAATTAGTTTAACTCCTAACAGTCTCTTATGTTGTGCTAAAATATATTCATTAAAACAGCTAAAATTGAACAACGAAAAAAACTATAATAACCGCAGTTCATTTCTACAGTATAGTGTAGACTAAACAAGTTCGAGTTTTGTTAGTTACCGTCAAGTTAGACTCCTTTGTTCTGTCAACCCCAGCTCTACGATTTATTATACACTTGGTACGTGGCCTTAACACGTTCTGTAATAAATAAACATAATAATGATGATCGAAACTAGGCACCACTGAGGTAATCTAAAATTAATAACCTTGCGGCTGAATAATTTTGCTGAAAACTAAGTGAAAACACCGGTTTTCGATTCACAAAGCGCCTCTAGTTTGGTTTAAAACTAACTTCTGCCAGCTGCTTCGCTGCCGTTCGTTTCGATTTTTACACGTTGGGTTACATTGTTGGACTTTTAGTAAGGATCCCTTTTTGAAAATAACCTATAGCCTTCCTCGATAAAAGTACTATCCAGCAGCGAAATAATAGTTTATATCGAACCAGCGGTTCCTGAAATTAGTGAGTTTAAACAAACAACAAACTCTTAAGCATAATAATATTTATATAAATAAGTATGAATATTCCCAAGGTCGGAACGTTCGGAATTTCATTAAATTCTGGTACGAAAATGCAAACATCGAAAGTCCGTTGTCTACGTTTACGAACCGTATTTGTTTGGCCAACCTAACCAGTATTTGGAGATACCTCTGCATTCTCCCGGCATTGTTGTTTACAATGCAGAATAATATTATTCCTGAGCCACAACAGCTCACGTTAAGGTGGTCGTGTGTACCGAAACGCATTTACACTGATGTACGTACGGCTGCAGTCAGAGGCCCTATGAGGAAACCACGGCCCACATAGATAACGTGCCACAATGCAAACACCGCGACAATTGTTTTTAGGAACATTAATAATACAGTTACCATAAACTTATCAATGCCCATTATTTTCTAACTACGACTCGTATACCAAGACGTGACTCAAATAGGAATATATACATTTGCATATATTAAATTGAAAAACTTTATGAACAAAAACTTCAAAACGATCTAAAATTAGATTTAAACACATAAGTCTTTGAATAAGGGACTAAAACGTCATTATATAATGTGCAATTCTATTGAAGTTGTAATGACTGTAATAATTATAATTAATTATAAAAGCTAATTGTCATTCAACTTAATAATGTGTTAAATCGCAATCAAATGATTAAGCACTATGTACTATAACAAATCGCAATACGGGAAATGTTTACGAGATCGTTAACAGAGTCAACCTCTAGGCATTTTATAAACTTATTACGGTACAGTTTGACCTCCGAAAACGTAACAGTGGACTCTCACGATGGCCGATATCGGCGCCTCTGCGGTCGAGACACGCACACGCTCTCTTACGACATAACAATTGAATCGTGGGAAACCACCAACAAAATGCTACAATTACGAAACAATAGGGCTAATGTAAAGTTTACCAAATGTACGGCATTTAAATTGAGCACAGCTCATATGAAACAGACTATCTGCAAGTTTGTTCCTTTTACTAGGTGATTAAAACAATTTCTGGAATAAAACATTAATATATCATTCCAATTATAAATTAGCCATAACTGAAATTTCATTCAAATGTCATTATTGTCAATAAGAAAAAATATTCAAACGTCCAAACTTTCACTACTATAATATTAATAAAACATATATTTCTATACTATGTACCGATAAAACACAAATCATAAGATGTAGTATGACCACTATGAAATAGTACAAAGAAGTTAAATTAAATAAAGAAACAAATTTTTGTTGTGTTCAACAATTTTTTCGACAAAATGGAACAATATAACAATGGGCCATGACATTTTTTGATTTTGTTAAGGTATGGAAAAATGAATTAGCAATATGTAATAAATATTAAATATCTTAAATAAAGAGTTATTATACTATTTTATTTACTTATCAAATTCTGAGTCTCAAATGTATGACATTAGAAATATCAATAGATCATTAAAATCTTATTGTTAACTGTATGTGTATTATAAGTTGTTTTATTTTATTATTTATTAGAAATATCTTGTATATATATGATTTTCTTTTTAAACAATTACAGAGAATCCTGTTGCTTATAAAATGCTAAGTTTATTTTTTATCCAAGAAGCACAGAGGGCTTAATCATTCAATAAAAAATTAGCTCACTGCAAACTGTTGTCATCTTCTTATGTTTTAATAATATAGCTATTATTGTGAAGAAATTGTAATCTTAAAGTATACTTAAATGAAACTTGAAATATTTATGTCCAATAAAATAGGAGATTTACTTAAACACAATAAACACTCATTTTCTTGTTACCAAAATATTACTGCTATATTTTTTTTATTACTTTTATTCTGGTATATTAAATAGTACATATCTATACAAACCAAACCTTATTTTTATCAAGTGTGATTTTATTATCTAAGTGCTGAATATAAGTTATCAGTAGCATGACACATTCTTAAAACGATATGCAACACCTAGATAAATAACAATTGCAAATGTACTGGTTGTCAGCACAAAAACTTGCATCACATGGCTACACATCACTGATTATATTGTCCACTGGTTTCAATATAATAATTTTTACATTTAAACAACAGTTTTCACATCTTTAACCATACATATGCACAAAATGTACAAAAATCTGGTAAATCTCTATTAGTGTTGCTAATAAAACAACAAAACACTAATAATAAGAAGATAATATTTGAAAAAACTAGAATTACCATTGTAATTAAGGCTATTTTGTCTTTTTTTCTTTAATCAAATATATACTAAAAAAGCTGTGAAATTAAAGATGTTTTCTTACCTCACAGGCCATCACTCCTGTCGGATCCAACGTTCTTAATGTAATTTATCACGGTCTATCAAAACAAATAGTTCACGCTTTTGTTTCCCAACATTGAAAACAGTTCCAACATCTAACATCCCCACGGCACAAACACATCTAAACTGTGTAGCCTCACTCACTAGCCACTGCGCAAGAACAAAATTTTAACTCTACCTAAACACCTGACAAAATCACAAATCACTGAAAAGAACCAACATTCCTCAGGTGGGATAGATGCACATGAAAGTTATAAATTATCCCAATTTTTTTAAAACACTCTACTTTTGAATTTTTACAATAGTATGAAAAATTAAAGATTTGAGAAATCGAAACGATAGATCCCAGGTGACATTAATTGTATACAGAAGTTACACGATGCGAGCGATCAAGTATCAACCGGAGATGAACTCGCCATCTTGCTTTCGTGACAAATAAGCAGCACAGATAATATGCAAGAGGAACTACTGTCAAATAACAAACTGTCAGTTAACAGTACTGACAACTTGATCGTAACACATCAAAGCTAGCGCGTAGTATTGCCACTATAGAGTTCAAGCTCAACAAAATACAAATGCAGCACTTAACTAGTTTCTTCGTAATTTGTATTTTTGATGCATAAGCATTAAATTCTTATATTATACTCAGAATAAAAATTTAAACATAGGTATCATTAACCCTTTTATAGTTTAAACATATTTGGCATCAAATGTTTTGGAACTGTCATTAGTTGAGGAGTACAAGATTCGCTTGATCGTATATGTAAAAACAAGATGTCGTTATTGACTGATATGTTGTCGACTTATTTATTTTTATGTGTCCTTTAGTTTTTGACTGCTCAGAGTATCGATATGTACCTAAATATCCCTGTGATCTCATTGTTTTATTTTGTAATTATCTTTCAGGTGATTTGTAAGCCGTTTGGCACCAATGAAAGACAAATTATATATCAGGAATACAAATTATAACACGTCAAATTACTTAAATTTACATTGAGTTACATAAATTCTTGATATTGGCAGACAACTTTAACAGTTTGGGGAGGCATAAGAAGATTTATTACTTTCTTTAAGCAACTAACATTAAATTAAGCCTAATAAATACTCACCTCTTTTCTTTTGCGCTTTATAACAACTTATAATACTGTATGTGTTACTTCGTAACATAATCGACATAAATTGTCAAACATCATTATAGTCACACTATGAATATATGTTGAGAAAACATATACCTAATAAATTTTTAGTTTCTAAATTAATAACTACGATATAAACCAAATTCTAAATTTACATATCTTCAGTTTAATCTAATTAGCTAATTACTATTACAGTACAGTTGTTATACAAAGGTAAGATTAATTCGAACGTAGTTTTATGAACTTCCGCATAAAAGCACGTTTTTCGAAGGACGTAGTCGCAGCCTATGACGTCGCACAAGTTGTGCCAGGTAGTGAGAAGTACGACCGCCTTGGTAACGGGAAGAAACTCCAAATGTAGGTTAAATAAAACTAGGTTAACACACTGTAAAATATGTGATCCAGTATAAAGTTAGTCTTTAATCATTACTCGTATTGTGTAGACGGTCCGATGTATAAAACATGATCATGTCCTTAGCGACTTATTCGTATTTTTCCAGAATACACAAAAATCATAAGCATATCTCATGGCTATAACAATGGATTTAGAAGAAAGCGTATCGGATTCGAAACTTCACAAGGAAAGTATTGCAAAAAAGGAACTCAGACCAACAAGCGCTGTTTCTCTTTCCAAATCTGATCATGGACTAGGTTTGTATAGGTTCCAGGTGCCTTTTGGCTAATGAATACAAATTTATTCTACATTATCGTGGTAGTGACCAATAATCTATCGTAATGATAAAAATATGAGAACCGACATTGCTTGTACAGCAACTTACTTTTTAAATCCCTCTAAGCTTATTTTCGTTGTAAATAGTTTTTGAATTTTAGATTACATTATTTATAGTGCTACCTATAATTTTTGTACGGTTAATTAAGGCTTCAATAGTCTTACCCTTATATTGGGTTTTAGTTGAATCTACCTCCTCTATAGAACAATTGAAACAATATAAGAGCTGGGTGAGCTCTGACAGATGGAATGAACTAAAAAAGATAGCCGATATTGCGATGAAAGATCGCAAAGTGTTTATGATAAAAGGTGGAGGTTTTCCTGCCGTTCGCAGAGCCCTAATTGAACGAGGATGGGTCGAGAAGTACGAATCACATAAGGTATATAATAAAAGTCCAGACATTAAGTCGAAATATAAAAATATTCTAACAAAAACAGTCGTTACAGGTTCGACATCCACCATCAAACATTGATCCACGAAAGGTATCGGGAAAGGAATTGACTAAAGTTGAAAGAATGATTTTATATAAATTTATGGAACACCATTCAGTTGATTTCCTTTGGACGACTAAACGTGATAAATACGATTGGTTACTCAGTAATAAAGACGTCGTTATAAGCAGGTAGGTGTATACACTTTAATATGTTTAAATTTAATAAGCAGAGTATTTTCGATTTTGGATAGTACCCTGATTATAGCAATATATTTTTAGATTCTGCAGATCGATTTTCACCACTAAAGAAGGATTGACGTCTTCGCTGACCCAAATGCATTGGTATACGGATCCGGGGGTAGCATTAACCCGATTTCCTCGATGCTATAATATTTACAATTCTGATAGTTTGGAAGAATTTATTGATGATTTTAGAATTACAGCTTGTATCAGCGTTCTTAAATGGCTCTCTAATACCTTACAAGAGAAGGGTGAACAAGGCTTAGTACAACCTCACGGAAAAGTCCCATTCAGTGCTGTGGAATTTGCAATTACCAGGCTAAATGAATATGTTGCATTCTTCTCACATAAAGACATCGACGACACAGAAGAACAAGCGCAACATGTTTGGGAACACGAATGGGACCAATTCCTCACACATCATTATCTTCTGGTACATGAAAATGCCAAATTTATGGAGGACAAAAATATAAACATCCGGTGTGTTTAAATAAGACTTATCACTCATCTTGCGTCATTACAAGACAATTAACAATAATCATTTTTAGATATCATTAATGAGTTTCGATTACGGCATATTTTAATTTCTTGATTATAGACTGTAATGATAAATCGAATTAGATATGAAACTTCAAATAATAATAAGGTATATCGATTTCAGGCAATTAGAAAGGAAAGTAGCTAAAATGTTAGGAACAATTGTAAGATTTTGGCCTCAGATGGACATTGATGGCGTTTTCAACATTTGGATAGTTAAACCAGGAAATAAATGTCGGGGTAAAGGGATACAATTGATGAACAATATAAAAGATATTATAGGCCTCATAAATATTCCCGCACAGAAGACAAGATACGTCGTACAAAAGTACATAGGTAGTGCTTTGAGGAATAATCATCCAGTCATCTATTTAACAAATAATAATAAACAAATGTTTTTATTTACAGAAAATCCCTTAGTGATCTATGATACAAAGTTTGATATTCGTCAATGGTTCTTAGTCACAAATTGTCAACCGCTGACGATTTGGGTGTACAAGTAAGATTGATAGAAATATATTTTGTAAAATTTTATTCCAAATAATATTATTATTTTACCATATTTCAGAGACAGCTATCTAAGGTTTAGCTCTCAAATATTTAGTCTATCAAATTACCACGAATCTGTTCATCTCACTAACAATGCAATACAAACAAAATACAAAAATAACGGTGATAGAGATAAGGCATTGCCAGATGAAAATATGTGGGATTGTCATACATTTAAAGCGTATCTCAGGTAATAAACACTACGACTAAGATTAACTGCTTACAGATGTCAGTTACAGACTAGCAATCAACTAATAAAATTTTGAAGGCAGATAGGAAAGTATGAATTGTGGGATACGAAAATCTATCCCGGAATCAAGCAATGTTTAATTGGCGCTATGTTGGCATGTCAAGAGTCTATGGATAAACGACAAAATAGCTTCGAATTGTATGGCGCTGATTTTATGTTAACAGAAGATTTTACACCATGGCTCATTGAAATAAATTCTAGTCCAGACTTAGCACCTACAACATCTGTGACAGCGAGGTTGTGCCCGCAATGTCTCGAAGATGTTATAAAAGGTAAAATAGTCAATACAGTATATTAAGTAGCTACTTATAAATAATTCAGTTAAATCATAAACTGTACGTTACTGTTTCAGTTGTCTTAGACAGACGTTATAATCCTGAAGCCGATACAGGTACTTTCGAAATGGTCTACCGACAAGTTATACCTAAGGCGCCGGCATATCTTGGCTTACAATTGTGCATAAATGGTAAAAGGCTTATGAAAAAATCAAAAGAAAAGAAACATGAGCCTAAAAGTGTTTCACCATTTACCACGCCAACACCAGTGGGTGACATAATACCAGACGCTGATCAACCAGTTCCAGCTGAATATAGTGGACCCATAATTACAGATTTTCTAACGTGGCTTAATCCATATGACGCCTTACCTACTAATAAAGACGGTATTGTTATCGGACCTAAGGATTCACTTACGGTACGCCAAGCAGTTAATGTCATGAATTCGAGTATCATTTTTAAAAACGGTTCAAAAAAGCGTAAAACGTCCGCACTCTCTTCTAGGACTCATCGAGGAAGACGCGAAAAAAATACAGAATCTAAACGACGTATCAAGCCTCACTCTTGCTGCCAACCAGAAGATAATCAGTTCAATAATCAAATTGCTAAATACCGGACAGAGTCAGCGAAAAAATTCGAGAAACCAAAGATTGACAGGTCTGTTGGTAATAAACGCTGCTACATAGATCCAGTTGAATGGGAACGTGAAACAGCTAGTATACTACGCTCGACAATTTCTATTCAAAATAAAATGACAAATAGGTGTGAAGCTGTTGGTTCCGTCAGACATTCTAAATCAGAATCTAATAACAGTAGCAGTTACAAACAAGTGTTAAAGCCATTAAGTTCGCAAAGTGTCGCAAACGAGTCAAATCCTATTAAAAAGCTGAGCGCTGTAGGTAGAAGCATTTGTAAATTGCAAGATGAAAATAAATCAAAACAGAAATCGATAAGCTTCTCCAAAAGTTGTACGTCTATTTATGCCCCATATAGGGTCGTGGTAACCCCGATACAGGACGAAGAAAGTACATTATTACGAAGTAAAACAAAAATTTGATTACGTTTTCAATCAAGTTATTTTCGGACCATTGATTAAAGATTCTATTGCCATGTTATCTTCTTCAAATTTTAACAAAATATTATGTATTTAATAATAAATATTGTTTGTTTTATGTATTTTTTTACATTCCCACTTCCTTAATAACATCTATATGTTTAGCACAAAACATTGAAAAAATAATAAAAAACAGGTACATAGAATAACTTAGGATAAATCTGAAGCTACTGTCCTTTTCTAGTCTGTGTGTTATTGAACTGTGAAAACATAAACGACACGTCAGTCAGATCTCAAATATTTGACAAACATGTCTGGATTTTTAGAACAATTACATATTACATGAAAATTTTAAAAAGCAAAGGAAAATTATGAATAA